>JBCEWB010528051.1:0-17045 GCA_039654565.1 Peronia peronii | reverse complement strand
CCCCCCCCCCCCCCCTTCCCCCCAATCCTTGGTTTGCAATGACAGTTTATTTTCCTTTATTTTGAGGTGGGCGTCATTGCTGTTTAGAATGAAAGGGATGCCCTCTGGGTTTTTTTCCTTAGAACTTTTAATGACGATCCCAAACCGTTTCATTTTTGCATCGGAGAGTGAGTCCTTAATGACAACCAAAGGATTGTCGGGTACATCCCGGAGAACCACACTTAAGAAGAGTTTAGAACCAGGTTGTGTCTCTTTCACTCCCTCAGCAATGGGAAGCTCCGACACAAGCTTGAGAGTGCTCTTACTAGACTTTTTCGTGGTAGAGATTATATATCCATAATCGGACAAGTGCCGAAGACGAATATCCTTTTTCGATGGGATAAGAGCAGCTAGAACACTCCCCTGGTTCTGCCATTTTCTCACCTGATGCCTCATGCCTGTGAAAACAAGAGGGTTTATGAGCCTAAAGTCTAGAAGCCACTTTTGAGATACTCCTTGAATGGAAGGAAGTTCCACCCGCTTGTAAACTCGATCATCTGTCAGCTGAAGTACGTAAAGGCCTTCACCGGGCTTATGCCACCCCTCAACAACACCCAGATCTTGTAGCGCAACACCATTGCACTCTCGATGTTGGGTAGGTTCAGTAAAATCAATCATTGCGTATCATTTATACGAATGTAATCACAATCTAATTTATATTCGTTTAAATCAAAAAAAAAAACAAAACAGTGTGAGTTGCGATATATCTTTGAGGACATTCATTGTTTATACTCGGGATGAGCTGGAGTCCAGATTCTTCCAGAGCCACAAGGTTCATTCGCAACGGGGACTAAACAAAGCACGGTCGATGGAAAGTCGATGGTGGAGAGTTCCCTGAGGTGGACGAAGAGCTCACGCTGGACAGCCAATTAAGACGCGCCGTCAGCAATCTAGTTTTCTTTGGGCCGAAAGTCTTCAACGCGGAGAATCCAAGCAATGTACTGAGTTGGGTGAGAAATTGTATTTTTTTTTTTTACCTAGAGGTTACTCGCAAATACCTCGTCGGGGGAGGGGGGGCGTGTATCTTCACAGATAACTCGTGCCGCTTGAGTGTCTTGTCAAGGCTATGCACGCTATAATAACCATCTGGGATGATTACCGGCTCGCCGCCCGCTAAAAACCCGTTGTTATATTTCTCCTTGGAGATCGCGGCGCATAGTCTATCTCCACAAGGGCGATCTCAAGATCTCATCCATCTAATGTGTAATGTGTAATACGTCTTTCAACCTCCTAGTGGAGGTTATCTCGACGGGGTTTTGTTTAAAATCAAATAAAAAACAAACAAACAAACAAACAAACAAAAACAAATCAAGGTTTTTCCTTAAAAAAATTCCTTTGCCATTGTTGTTTTGGTATGTCAAACCCCTAGCGTCCATATCTCCTACTCTATTTTTCCCTACTCTTTCTACACAGGGATGCGCCTTTCGGTCTTTATTTCTTATTTCCCTAGTATGCCTAATTTTACAATATTTATTTGAACGATATTTGTTTTATATACATTATGTACATATTAGGGAATCCCTAGGTCGCAGTGGGTTATGGGTTTCTATCTATCACCTCGAGTGTCTCGGTCGGCAGAGGACAACAAAAGACTACTTAGTTTCGTGTGTCCCCATTTCTAGAGCGATAACACGATGTACTTTACGGATCCGCAGCTCTGATCGGGGGGTTGGGGGGGGGGGGAGGGGGGGGGAACAGTTCGGACTACTCGACTTCGCAAGTGTTCCCGAATCGACCGAACGAAGATACTGCAATCTCGTCCGCTGGCCGATTTCCATGTCGGCAGAGTCTGGAGTCTGAGTCCAGAAGAGCGCAGGGACTACTCGGTTTCATATGCGATCGTCCATCCGGAGATACCTGGAAATTTATAGAGTTCTTTCGGTGTTCTTTTCTTTTCTACTCCTTCCTTCTTCCCCTGTCCTACTACTCGTTTGTCTTTGTTATTGTTGGTATTTTACTGCCGGCATGGATTTCCTCCTATTTTCCTCCTTCCCTTTCCCTCTCTTTCGTTATGCCCTCTTCCAAAGTATTAGTTTATTCACATCCCCTCCCTTTACCCTTTCCCGTTTTTGGACTTCTGATTTCCCTTTGTTTATTTTGGGCTATTTTTTACTTTTGGGCAAGTTGGGCTATTTCCGACCTAGCATCTCCAGTGCTGTTTCCGCTCCTTTGGCGAGGTTATTTTATCCTATTTTTATTTATTTATCTTATATCTAATGTGTGAGGTAAATTTATTTGTTGAACATCTACCGCTGTTACATACATTATTACAATATAAAGTTACATACATTATTATAAATAAAGTATGAATATTAATGCGTTTAAGTTCAATAGTCAGGCTATGTATCAGTCAAGCGTTCAAAATGAAGCAAACGGTGCAATGGTTCTCGCCAAAGCGCACATCCAAGTATGCACTGATGCTTTGTCTGAAACCCAGTTCCCCGATGTTTGAAAAATATCGCCTGCCACAGGTGTCTTCGGACAAATTGGTTCAGGCTTGGGGGGGGGGGGGTCAACTCCGATGCAGTTTTGGCAGAACCAGCTCAATCTGGCGGTCTGGTGTGCCACCACAGGCTGCGGTGTTTCGACTGTCGAAGAAGTCACCCTACTGCAAGCATTATATCTCTTCCACTTATACCATCAGACGAGGGGAATACTAGATGAGATGCATGTCCCACTACCGCAAGACAAAGCATGGAATCCTTGGAGCAGCCCATATGATTGCAGGGCGAACGAAACAATCTGTAACGAGTCTGGTGTTTCCTCAAACGCCTACTGGCGCGTGAAAGATCTAAACCACGGGATGGACCGAGTTTACAACTATCGGACCCACAATGGCTACTACCGTGTTGGTAAAGTGGGGTACGACTAAAAGAAAATGTTCACCAAAAATCTGCTAATGATTCACTTTATGTGGACTTTATAAAACAAGATATTTCGAACGCAGACACAGTCTGGACAACCTTCATCCTTGACAAGTCAAACGGCTCCAATTGCCCTGGGATTGAGCGGCTGAATGACAGCATCAGGACGTATATTTGGGCTATTCTCGGAACCAAGGCCAGACACACACAGACATTATGGATACTGGAAGGGCTTTTGATGAGCAGAAACAGCTCTTAACGGACGTCGAGGACGCCATTTCATCTCCAGTAGACCTCACCTTAGCGATAAGCCGCTATCAAGACGTCCGGCAATACGCCGGCTCTGAGGTCAACTTTGTCTTTGGAATTGGTCTGTTCATGGCCCCCAGTGACATGGTGCTCCGCATCAACCGCGTGGTAGGATACAACAACAAAATTGTTGTTGCTTCTGAAGGCATGTAGATCGATTCCAACGTCCTCATAAACACAACCCCAGTGCCATCACCATACCGAGAACCAGAACCTGTTCATCGACCAGCCAAACCTCCCATCACCGTTGTAGACGCAGATCAACACCAAGATGAAAACAACAGCTATTATCGTGTAGTTTTTAATAGGAGACAATGACCAAGAGACAATGGAACCGATGCTGCCTGGAACAACAGCTTCCGCCTTATCGGCCAATTTAGCCAAAAGTCTACCCAGATTTTGTAAATGTTTTTTCACCCATTCTTTAACTCCACCCTTATCGGATGGAAGTGTTGGAAAAGGTCCTCGGGAGCCCCACCCCAGACAGGACTAATACCAGCGTGCTGATCGCAAATCTGGTTGCAGTGAAAATAGACACGATTATGTTTTCTTGCTCGCGGAATAGAGTGTGTATTCCCTCAGCCAGCTAGTGTCTTCGTGAAGGATGAGACAAATGGTCTTCCTAATGCGGCTGATCTAATAGCGAAACTCTTGTCTGCTCGCTGAAGCGGCCTCAAGGCGTGAGGCTCTTTCATTCTGCAGGTCATGCAGACGCTCGGTGATGCGAGTGAACTCGACAATACCTCCACGATCAGTTCCACCCAGATTACATTTCTCCAGTTTGATGTGGTCATCTAGTTCTGTGAGTTTGGCAAGGTTGTTGATGAGTTCACTGCGGATACTCTACAGGACATGGTCGAGACCTCGGAGCACGTAGCTTGATAGGGGAGTCTCCGTATGTTCCGAGGATCTCATTGGTATCATCCTCAGTCAAGGTGGTTTCCACCCTGCGGATGGAATTTGAGGCTTCATTTACAGTCTGTCCTAGGTCCTGAAGTTCAACAGCATTGCTCCCAGCAGCTACCTCTCCAACTCCTTATTAGCGGTTTGAAGGGCTGCAACAGCCTGATCGTCACGGTCAAAAACGGGATTATCGAAATCATAGTCCGCCATACTACTATATTAAAGAGGTGCAACCATTGTTAATGTTAATATGGATTCAAATGTATTCGAACTGAAGCATAACGCTTACCGCCGTCTGAGAAACTCCTTAGGGATTACAGGTGTGCGCCATCGTGACGAAAAACCCTAATACGATCTATCATAATCAGCTTCTTGTTCGGTTCCCAAACCTTGGCGTCAAAGACGTTATTGTCCCTGGGACCACTAAGCTTGCTTTTACCATCTCTCTGACATCTAGTGACGCCAACCGAATTGTGGTCAATAACCTCGGTCGTGCCTTGGTAAAGAAAAACACGATAAAAATAAGCGGGGATGAGATGATTCTTTCGATGACAGCGATGTTTACCACTGCTACATGGACCTTTGAAAAACTATCCCGGGAGAGAAAGAATGCCTACTGCCAAGGTATTGACACAAGCAGCGGTAGGAATGTCAACAAAATCCGGCTCGGGCTGAAGATAAAGATGAGTCTGTGCGTGAACACAAAGCAGTTGCGGATGCCTATGGTAAATGGTATTGCATCCCCCTTCGAATTGCTTGAGAGTCATATGCCATTCTTCGAGGAATGCCTTCGTGAAAGCGACATCGTTCCTCAAGAAGAGCGGGTCATAGTGAGGGAACAGCTAAAAAAGACAAAAACATGCTAAGCTGGTGTTGAAGAATGATCAGCCAGCCGCTTATAAGATACTCACATGCTGAGTAAACACAAAGCAAATGATGAGCAAATGTTAAGCAGTTGCTAAGAGATGATATAGTCAGCAAATAATATGCTCACCATGTGGAAATTATTTTTGATGGGATGTTGTCTGTTGCAAGTAACCACAGTTTTTGTGGTTGTATGGGCCCCATGCCAATGTATTAGGGTTCAGAGAACTGTAATTCATATAACGCGTTGTATTACAACAGCTAACAAATATGCAGATGGATGAGATACCAGACCAAGTACTGGAAGCTGAGGCTGTCCAAGTGAAACAACCGTAGGATAAAACTAATTCTCATCTGGATAGACTTTCTGCCCTGGCAGCGGGAGGTCAGACAAACAGTACCTTGGGAAGGAATTAACCGTGGACCAAACTGACTCGTTAAGAGAAATGAGGTCGAAAAGCTCTATGCCCGATACGATGCAAGACTAGGTGCTGCCATGACAAAAACGTTAGGTCAGGCTGCTTTACAGCTTTACTCAGCAGTGATGAGCAGGTTTCTTCCCATTCCCCCTGAAAAAACACCCTGCGTTAGTACGCGATCTTGAGGCTGACCGGTTTGTCGAGCATGCACTTAGATGTGGCACAGATGTGCTAGTCTTGCTGTTGTATTTATTGAATATTAGCAGCTACCGCAACCAACGGTGCAACATGGCTCTGTATGTCTTGTAAAGCAACAACAAGCCCACAAACGCCTTGCCCCAAATCAATTAAACAAGGTATAATTCCATCAAATATATTAAAATAATTTGATGGCATCTATAGCAATGTTAGTAGACGGCCCTTATAAACGGCCTGGCAGCAGCTATCTCTTCTCTATGTTGAAGAGATCTGGAATTAACGAGGAACATAAACGCCATGATAAGGCAGTGGAGGAGCTGCATTCTACCCAAGCAAAATGGTCCCGGCAGCGGACTTGCTTTTGCTCGCAAAGGGCCAACAGGCAGGAACAGCATCTTAGCTTTGATGGCACCCCTGGCCTTCTCACTAGTCTGGCGGGACACTTCTCCATTCAAGGCCGCAACCACAATGGGTAACCGCTTCACCCACTCTGTGGACCGTTCGCCGAGGGGGAGCCGCATCTCTTGGGCATATTGGTGTCCAAATAATCTCCTGGCCAGGGATCCAATTGAAACGCTACATGATATCTTGATCTCTGTGGATGTCCACATGACCTCGTCTGACAGAAATCTTAAGCTTCTCGAGTAGCTGATTAACCTCCGGGTGTTGGCGTCCGCTATCTGTACCCGCCCGGTGAGTTGGAGGGCGGATATCACTGTGCCACTGATTCGGTATGGTTCCTTGATGTGTATCGGCTCGGACGCTCGGTTACCAAGCCTGTGAGCCTGTGTTCTACTACCTGCTATCAGACAGGGGGCCTCAACGAGGATTTGCCCGTGAGGAGCTTCTGGTGATGCCCCCTGACACTCATCTTCCGCCAGATGGAATCCTACAGCGCCGCTAGGAGCAGTCACTGATATTCAAACACAAGCTCATTTCAAGACAACTGTATCTGCAAATACCGAAGTGTTTGCTGTTGTGCTCAGCGACCGTTTTCTGGAATTTAAGTCTGGTGGAAATAAAATGAGATTGTTTTATTGAGGCACAAAAAGTTATTTATAAAGTTCTATAAGCTGAGTAAGCATTCTATATAATCATTTATGTATTTGCCTTCTTATATAGGTTTATAACTGTATGCTAGTGTATCTATACCATTGTCAGATATCCACCGTTTTGAGTCGAAAGGAGACAATGATATTTTATTTAAATGTTCATCGTATATTTGATGACCCTCTGATCTCAAGACATCCATTCCATGTCTAGAGGTCTTTTTTCTTTCAAATAAAGCTTCTTTTAATTGTTCGTATCAGATACGTTTTTTAACTACTGTTTTGCTCACCCCTTTACTTTTCTTAATGTTTGTCCTAGCTTCTTTTGTGGAGTACGTTCTGGGATGCAAGCCGATATGTTCTTCTATGGAACGTCCGGCACACTCATCTTTCATATTAACTAGCACTTTTTTATTCTTTGTGCTATACATCGGATGATCTTTAGGGTAGTCAGATGTATCATATAAGTCTATATCCTCTAGCATATCTTTGTAAACATTTTCTGTCTGAATTTCTAAGAATAAGCTGTTCGTGTCGGTGAAGAGAAGTTAGCATTTATCGCTATAACACGGTTTTAGCTTAATATAGAAGAAATCATACCTAGGTATTTTGCGAGATCTAAGATATACATACCAACATACACCGGTCGGTTGAAGACTGTGCGATCTTTATGGACCTGAATTGCGGCTAAATTATCGTCGATATAGTAGAACAAAATTAGGACTTGCTGTTAGTTTTCTTAATTTATCTTCCTCATTTTTTTTCTGACCAAGTTAACATCCACTCTGTTTCGAAGATTTTCCATTGTTTTACCGAAAACAGCATCGTTCATGAGCTTGTAAAGGTCCTTCTCAAAGTCGTTGGTGGCCTCCTTCCGGAGTTCTGTGTTCATTTGGATGTAGGGCTCCATCCAAGGACTCGGATCGAATTTCAAAGCTCGATGGATCTTTTCCAGACGCATACCTAGAGATAGGTATAATTGCAACTTTGGTAGTGTAAAACATATTCTTTTTTGTCGCGAAGATTAGTTACCGACTTTTCAACCTCGACAGGTGCCCCTCAACCACCACAGAGATTGTTTTGATACTTTGACATCCACTGTTTTTCAACTACTATACGTTCTGACGTTAATGGGTATGAATTATGAGATTCGTGCAACTCCTTTGGGTGTTCTAAATCTACCTCTAAAAGGTATCCCACTGGACTGTCTGCCGGATGCACTTTAGAAAACGTCTTGTAACTGTAGGCAATATTTCACCCATTCAAAATTACCCGTTGGTAGTGGTTGGCTTATGGTCCACCCATACAAATTGTTGGCATCGTCGTATTTGATGTAGACAGTCGGTTTTTGAGAGTTACATCCTGGAACAGGAGGGTTTTTAGCTCTAGCATAACGTTTTGAAACCACCGAGATACCTCCACGCATACCTTTTTCAATAAATAGGTATTGATCGTAGTCCGTGAGCAGTTCGAGTTTTACTCCCATCTTCTTGAGCAGGGCGTCCCATCCTATACCTTGCCTTGTATAATAGTATGCATTACATTACGTTCTATATACGTCTTTCAACCTCTTAGTGGAGGTTAATCTCGACTAGTATGCAGGATCTACCTTACAACAATGCAGACATTTTTTTTCGAACTGTTTCGAAGACATCTGCTAGCAATCTAACATCTGTACGATTATATAAATCATGGGAGTCTCCTAGCGTTTTACATTCAAATACATGCCACACTTTTTTTTTTGCGTGAGCGTACTCTTTTTGGCTGATATGTTAATCTCTAAGTTTACTATAAAAAAGCTTCTTTGGGGGTAATGGTCTTTCTTCAAACCGTTCCCAAGAATCCATTCACTCATAGGCATAAACACCTTTTATCATCATTAGATTTAACTTTTCCTCGTCAGATTCAATTTTTTTGTCAGATTCTTTGGCGTTGCCTGACATATTTTGTCTTAAGATGCTGGTAGAAACTGTGCACTGTCGATAAAACGAAGCTTCCCTAAAGAGAAAGAAGTATATTTCTCCATATTATTTGGAATACAGGATGTGTTAATACTTATCTTACTTATAGCCTGCATCAAAAGATAATCGTAACCGCGTAAAAAAATGAAGTACTACAGGGATTGGCATTGCTTTTAGATTTAATCGCAGTTTCACATTACAACTGTTGTGGGCTGCTCCTTTGTATTTTCCTATATTATGACAATAATCATGCACAGAATCTCCATTTAAATCTTTGTTGCATATATGACATTTCGTAGCAGTGTTCTAGTCCTGTCGATCTGTTTGTGTCATCCTTATGGACTTTGGTTTAGTCGTCTGGATTTTCCGCTCCTCTTTCTGCAAAGATTTTAGAATATGTTCAACTGCATTGGGGCCTGGGTATTCCTACCTTTCCATCACACCTCACCACAATGTAACAATAGTTGCAAGCTTCGTGTGTTGGTGTGTTTCTTGGGAGTTGCTTTTTGTAGGATCTAATTCACAATTCAATTTGTAGGGTTATAGATTCAAAATCAGCATAGATGGTGTTTGGAACTAACATTTGTTTGTGATAATTTTGGAAAAATAATCTATTTTCACCTTTAGGCATCTCCACCCGAATAGCAGTTTCATCCCACGGTATTCTGGTTTTGGACTTCCAACAGGTCTTCCCTGGAATATCCGTGCAGACATGGTTCGCATAGTACTTCTGTTCCTGGAGTTTGCTCTGATCGTAAAGGAGGCAGTTGAGGTCTTTGATCCAAGTGTAATGAAATTTGCCTGCTTTTCTAGTTAACAACAGGTTGATCCTGAACATTTCCTGTAGTTGTTTTTGCTAATATGATGAATACTCACTCCTTTGTCCCATCCGAATACATGTATGGCTAAGTTGTTCAACTTCTCCACTTTTGAGATCTGAGAGATAGGTGTAGGGGCGTCAATCCCCTCAAAATCGAGCCCCTTCTGAGTGGGGTATTGCATGGCCTTGTCTATGCTCTGTATCACGGGAAACAGAGTTGAACGACGTGCCAACCTTTAGCAGCGGTCATCCTTGTTTTTCACGTTCACGACTGCCTTCTAATTTCTTACAGCTGCTGGAAGTAGAAGGTAGGAGCCACCTCTCTTTATGGGACCTACTTATTTCCCTTGGATAAGAATTGTTTCCGTTGGCAGCCAAAAATTGCTTTCCTTGGAGAAAATGTTCATTTTGTGATTATTGTGATTAGTTATGTTAATCATCAACGTAGGTACTGTCAAAGATAATGAGTTATCACATGTCATGTCTATGTCTATGTCCGTGTCCTGAAATGATGTAATATGGATGTTAAATATTTAATATGATGATGTCTGTGGCTCTATGTGCACCAATAATTAAGTACAATGTATGTATCACGATTCCGAATCGTTTTAGTGCAATAAATCGAGTTAACTGGTACGCTATGAGTTTTCTGTGTGATCACTGTATGACTGGTGAATGCTTGATGATTCACAACATATGAGACACAACAGTATCTAGCAATTTCCAGCCAAAGAGTCTCACCTGATCGACGACCATCCTGAACCCCTCTGAGTCCTCTTCTCAAGAGTCTCTTGGACCTTGGGGAAAGCTTGGTTAAGTACTTCCTCGATTTCACTCTTCTGGAGAAGGATTTCTAGTTTATAACATAGGACAAGGGCTGTGAACTCTTCAGTACCATCAGGGCTGGACTTTTCGGAGCGGGACCTTGAGAGCCAGCTGAAACTTAACACCACCGAGTTTCTGAGTTCTCCTTCGAGGGGAATAGGAAGTTCCCAGCAAAAAAAGTGAGTCAGAGCCCGCGGACAACAACTTTGATCCAACAAAGCCAGCCCACTGTGCAAAATGATGGGCGACCAAAGCAGACATAGGTACTGGGAGCCTCCTCGGGGGGGAGGGGGGGGATTTGGGGGAGGGAGGGTAAGAGGTTCCCAACAAAAAAGTGAGCCAGAGCCCCCATTATGTATACTTATACAAGTGTGCGCCCATTCTTTTTGTAAATTTTGGAGCAACATGAACTTTATTTTGCTATGACTAAAACACGAAATGTGACTTTTCACTACATGGTATTTTCAAACAGTTGCACAATTTCTTTCCATGTAACGAGCTGGACGTATGTAATTTTTTTAGACATCATTTTGCTAAATTTAGCACAAAAAATCAGCTGCCATTCAAATCCATTGCTAATTTTCTGTCACCGTCATGACAGAGACTTTGGATTAAAAGACAGTTTGTGCAGTTTGGTATACAATATTCTTGATCTTATTTTGTGCTACATTTGCAATTCTGAAACAGTTGTCGTGACATATTCTCTCCCTACACTGTAATTATAAAATTGTCTTTGCTAACTGAAGCTCTACCTCATCCTGTCTTTTTTCCCACATGTTTGATTCATTTAAAAGACAATTTCTAAAGGTATATCTTTTTCTAGATTCACAGAGAATTGTGGAGTGTGGCAAAGTCATACAGATTGGACTGGAGCACTTACGACAAAATTGTTCGATTGCTCATTGATCGCAGGTCTGTTCAAAGCATAAATTTGCTTCCTTTCTTTCTCTGTAAATTATTAGAGCAATAGAATTGTTTCGCTCATTAGCTCCTGCAAAAAAGTAGAGAGACCATTTTGTTCTTGTTATTTAGAAAAAAAAATGTTCTCATCTGTTTCACTTCTAGTTACTTAGTCCACTGACTGTTCTTTCTTGAGGGAAGTAAATAAGTATCATATTAAGGGTTCTATCAGTGAGGAGTCGAATTTTTGTGAATTGCAGGGAGACAGTTCGTGGAACTGCATCGAAAGAGAAAAGGGAGGAATGGGGGGAGTGAGCTAAAAATTACATTGGAAACCACAGGGAGCAGATAATTTTAACCATTACCATTGAATGACCACATCAGAAGAAAACAATGGGACCAAACCAACAACAACAACAAAATAAAATCATTTATGGTTTACATGGAAATTCTCCGCCATCTTAGATCGTGCTACCTGATATTGTAAATTTATTGTAAACAGGCTCCCCCATTCTTCAACTGATTTGCTAGAAATTACGCAAACTACTATTTTTCTTTTTTTAAAACTTTTTTTTTTTGACGTCTAAAACGATCTTCATGGATATTGGATAGCTTGTTTAGATTTTCTTTTCTTTTTTTTTTTTCTTCAAATCAAACTATAGCAAAAGCGGGGCTTTTCTAGAAATTCGACCCTCAATTCTCAATTTCTCACCCCCAAATTCCCTCAGTTTTGTTGTTGTTCTTGTTGTTGTTGTTTTTCTTGTTGTTGTTGTTGTTGCTGTTGTTGTTGTTGTTGTTGTTTTTATACTGTTTTGGTCTGCACTCATCTCAGATTTGATGGTAATTGTTCTAGAAATATAAAAGACTGTGACGCGTCGCTGAAAAGCTGTTGCAGATTAGGGTTTTTTTGTTGTTGTTTTCCGAAAATCGTTTTATTTTTCCAGCTACCTGCAGGCATGCCTGTGACTCATTTAAGGCGAAGAAATCAAACAAACAAACAAAAAAAAACTAGCAAAATTAAAGATTGATCAGTTCTTTATCCCACCACAGACTCTGCTACGACAGGTAATGATAATGATTATGATCCCATTTAAGCATTTCTAAGATGTACATCAATGCCGAATGGAACATACAAGACAATATGAAGAGTCTGCGACTCTCTATGAGAAGAAATTTAGACGAAGAATTCAAGCAAGAATTTCATATGCCTCCCAAACTACTTTTCTTCCAAAAAGCTTAGGACGATGATGAAGCCAACCTGAAGGACGAGTATGACAACCACAGAGTTGAAAAGACAAGAATGCAACCAATACGAGAAGGCCAACTTAAATCGTGATTTGATTTAAGCTGCTCAAACTCTCAACACATCTCCAGAGTTATCTAATCAAGAGTTATTTAACCACCAGGAGAAACAGCTGTCGTTATTTGATCATGATATTGATTCATTGATCTGACAAGTTTAGACACAAGAGTAATGTAAGACCTGGACCGACCGGCCCTTTGATACTTGTAAGACTCAATTTGATAAGACCAAAGAGAGTAGAGTAACACAATACTACACTGTGACGTCACACCTTTAGTAAGAGATAGACAAGCGAGCGACTACACGGCGAAGTGGAACCAGACGGAAGCTAGCCCGGAAAAAAAAATCAGAGAAACTCATAAATCTGCATGCTAGAGCATTAGCTGTCACTTTCACCTCAGCAAATTTAAATGACAAGAAAGGAACGTTTTCATGAGTTGGATAGGGATAAAAAAAATAATAAATCATAAAATAGAGATAATTAATTAAGATGCGCCATAGAAAATTGTGATAACATTTCATCTAGTAGCACGGCTAGACTTCTGCTCATTGAAGGATAAACATTAAGAATGGCAGGGAAGAAACATGCTGATGTGATATTGTTTCCTGCAAGATAACTATACGTATAAACCTAATGTAATCTTTGAAACACAAACATTGTTGCCTACTGTAGTGATGAAATTATTCCGTTAAAATAGAATGAGAGTCTACATATACTGTTACGCGTTCGGTTTCCTTTGAGTTGTTTGTTCGTTTTTTTTTTTTTTTTTTTTTTGGTTTTTTTTTTTTTCAGAAAGAATATTCTACGTCCTCCTTCAATCCTTTCACCAGCATTATGGTATAAGTGAATGTTCACAAATACACTTACTGCACTGTGCAGCAGACTGCATTTGTCCGTATTACACCTCGGCGTTCCAGCAAGAGATCAGCCACCTCGCCCCTCCCCCACCCCCCCCCCCTCCCTCTTAAATGGCCCGGTCTGCAGTAAGAAAAAGTAAAACACAGAATTAACAATAAGAGGAATATCAAATGACCTCTTTATTTTGGTTTTTCCTTACTGAACAATAATTAGACACTTCCCGACCACATGGCTCATTGGGCAAGTTTTATACCAATCATCGATCAAGCTACCTAGGATTCTGATTCTGTTTTCTTAAGCTTTTCAGCCGTCCGATGGGGTTTTCTGGGCCGTTAGCTGTGGAGGATAGACGTGAAGCACAATTATAAATGCAGGACACTAAAGCATTTTATGCATCTGTTATTTTTGTACATATAAACTCGGTCTTTATATTACATGAAATAGCTCTCTTTTTCTTTAATGCTGTGTCATCAGTAGACCACTTACATGTTTCTTTGTAGTCACTGGCAGTCAAGGACTGCTCTGTCTGATCTACTAAAATTTCTAAATAATTACACGTGGTCGGAAGGACAATAGCTTGCAATTCACTTTGGACTTCTATAATATTATGTGAGACAATGGATACTTCGGTTATGGGAATGGTCTGCGCAGCAAAAGGTTTTGATACCCATACGTATTCGTTAGTACAACCCCTTCACCTACCATTGGTTAGTTTCAAATATCATTACATGTGCGTCCGATGGGAGATAGAGGAGGATTTAAGGCGGTACAAATTATAAGTTTAAAGGTCACCATGACTGTGTGGTTAAGCATCTTTTATTCGGAGAAAAACCTATGTCGCGGACATTGCGAGTTCCGATTTCATATCCTGCCATCGACGATGGGAAGGTTTCGAAGATTAGAAGTAATTTTTTTTTTTCTGTCAGTGACTCAGCAGTCCTTTGGGATTTTGGGTGTTGAAGTGATAACAGAAAAAATGGTGAAAAGAAATAATCAAAATTGATTTTTGTCTCTTAGTTTGTTTTTTATTGACCAAAATCTGCACATTTGAGTCAGGGCGGGAATGGGGAAAACAGACAGACAGTTGGACAGGCAGACAGTCAGATAGAAGACATACAGATGGACAAAGAGACAGACAAAGAGGCAGGTAGACAGATAGAGAGACAGATAGATAGACAGAAAAACAGATAGAGACAGGCAAAGAGACAGATAGTCAGATAGACAAAGACACAGATAAAGAAATGCTGAATAAGAAAATAGAGAGTAAGAGAGTGAGCATATCAAAGAGGAGGGGGGGGGGACAGAAAGAACGAGAAAGAGAAAGACAAGATCCAAAGCAAACAAAAAGAAAGCATGGGGAAGTGGGATGGGGGGGGGGATTTCTTACCAAAGGAACGAGAAAGGATTTTTTTTTTTAAAGCCCATTGTTGAAGCAAATATAATATATGTCTTTGACTTATGGTCTTATGGTTATGCTAAAGGCCGTCCAAGAAAGAGGTTTAAAGACCAGCTTAAGGCCAACGTGAAATGGACTGGTCTCGAATCAAAAGCCCTTGAATCAATCTGCTGCTTCAGACAGGGTAAACCGGTGCGCTAAGACCAACATAGCCGCTTCTGCCTTCGAGAAAGATCGTCGTCGCCGGCTTGCATCCCACGAGAGCGTCGACACACTCAGAACAGCTGGTGCTCCTCCTCCAGTGACTGGCGTTTCATGCCCGCGATGCAACAAAATCTGCGCCTCTACTTTTGGACCCCAGGACTATATGCGAGTCCACTCCTAGATGTCTGCACAAAGACAGTGTCATCCTCGGTTCCCGAAAGACTGCCAACTATGGTTATACTTATTACATGAACATTTGTTTCTCTGTTGATGAGTCAAGTTCGTAAGGATGGTATAAATCAGATATCAGTGTCTCACACAGTGATCAGCTCGGTCTTGAACGATTTCTCTGTATCCATCCTAGCAGTCTGGACAGATTGCTCAAAGGCATCTTGCAGAAACAACAACAACAACAAACAACAACATACATAACTTTCCAGATAGAAGAGTATTTTTTAAATTACTGATCACACGTTAGTTTAAATGTACTGACAAAGTCATAACTTGCAAAACTCTGAAAAGTTTATAGCGTTTTAGATCAATCAGAGGAAAACCAGTTCTATGCACTAGTAAGTCAGACGAGTGATAACTTTTTTTTTTCTTCTCATCTCTTGTTTTGTTCTTCATTTCAGAATGACAGATCTGGCACTGGCTTTCTCTCTAGAGGGCATGTTAGACGCTATCAGGGTAAGATTGGCGTACTGAGGCATAACCTGGCCTAGCCGTAATTATGACACGTGTTGTCTGTCTGTATGTATGTATTTCATGTATGTGGGTCTATGTACTTTCGTCTTTTTTTCTATCGAATTATAGTTACGATATTGTGATATGTATGTATGTATGTATGTGTGTATGTATGTATGTATGTATGTATGTATGTATGTATGTATGTATGTATGTATGTAGGTAGGTAGGTAGGTAGGTAGGTAGGTAGGTAGGTAGGTAGGTAGGTACTAACATTACCCTCAAATCACCCCTCTGAAACTGTCTCACAATTGTTAAATGAATGCACGAAATTTAAGAATCTATATCAAGAAAGACACAATAGATCTAAAATATAATTGTAAATAAAATCACTGGTAAAAGCAATAGAAATGGCATTGCTGTATTAAAGACTGTCCCATCAGACCTAACATGTTTACTTCCAACACCCACACTCTGTTTAAGTCAAGCTGTGTCAGACCAGGCGTGACAATCCTTGACAGGACAGACAAGACAGTGAAGTTAGTTGAACCTTCGATTCCATTGGACGGGCACATAGATATATGTTATCAAAATAAATAATTTAATAAGTACTTTAAGGGGGAGGGGGAGGGGGGAGGGGCGCGTCCTGAAATATGGATTTTGCTGAAAAAGTACGATTTTGGGTTTTTGTTTTCTCTTAAAAGCCCTGCCTTTTCTGCGTATAAAAATGGTATTTAAAAGTGGATATGTCCATTCTAACGTGTTTGACCAATGGTCATTCAACGGTAGGCCTAGCCTACTGTCGACAAGGATTTGGCTCCACCTGGCTACTACATGCAGTCGTAGATCATCACTATATGATTATATATAGGGAAAAAGTGCATAAGACACTTGATAATGACCTGCTCTAGCCATATCATGAGCCCTAGTGCCATGGATGGATATTGGATGACCACTATGAGGCGAAAAAAAAGCTGCTGTTAATGCAGAGTAACAGCATTCTAAAATGAATTTCCACGTCCTATAAATAGTGAAATGTTTCTTTCTTTCTGGTGCTTCAGAGCTCATTTGTGGACTGTATGCCATAGTAAAGGTCAAAACACTCTTGGTTTGGACAACAAAAGATACTGGCGAAATTTGATTTTTTGTTAATGGCATTTTCAAAAATTTCTAGAAAATTTTCTATTTCATAGGGAGGGCTGAAAATACGTAACTTTTCAGATATTATATCAAACAATAAACGTTCACCAAGATTTATCAATTTCCATTGAAATTTAACGGAGGAGATAGATTTTAAAATCAGTCAATTTAGAGACGCCAAAATCCACTATGGCGGCGTTGCTTTGGTAACCGTATAAAAAAGTCGATTTTGTTTCACTGTTTTCCTCTAATTTGAACATGCCGAATTCGATGGAAAAGGTTAAAATAGTCTATCTTTAATAATAAAA
>JBCEWB010527940.1:4076-18873 GCA_039654565.1 Peronia peronii | reverse complement strand
AGATAGATAGATAGATAGATAGATAGATAGATAGATAGATAGATAGATAGATAGATAGATAGATAGATAGAGAGAGAAAGAGAGAGAGAGAGAGAGAGAGAGATAGAAAGAGATATATAGATGTAGATATATAGATATAGATATTTAGATATAGATATTTAGATATACATATATAGATATAGATTAGATATGGATATAAATATGTGTGTGTGTGTGTGTATGTGTGTGTGCTTAAAGCTTATTTTCTTGATAGTTAACAGTACCGAGGATGTTTAGCATTGACGGTATCAAGGATGTTTGTTTTTTACAACACCAAGGATGTTTGGCCTTAACAGCACCAAGAAGCTTTGTCATTAGCAGTCCCAAGAAGCTTTGGCATTGACAGCACCAAGGATGCTGTGGGGAAGAGGGTATGTACTGGAAGTGATTTTTCTTATTATTATTATTATAGATAGAACAGTTTAACCTTTTCCCTCGAATTTGATGTATTCAAAAGAGAAAAAAAAAAAACAGTGAAAAAAAAAAAAACGTTGTCAGGGCAACGCCGTGATCTTGAATTTTCGCTTTTCAAAAATGGCTATCTTTGAAACATATCCGCCAAATCCCAAATAGCAGTGGAACTTAATGAAACTTTGTGAACGTTTCGTTTGACGTAATGCAAAAGAAAATTTTCCACAAATTTTTGAAAATGCCATATGGTGAAATTTCAAGTTTCGCCAGTTTTTCATAAAATCCTATTTTTCTTCCAAACGTAACGTGCATCTGTACTTTTGTGTGTGTGTGTGTTTTTTTTGTTTTTGTTTTTGGTTTGTTTGTTGTTTGTTTCTTTCTTTCTTTTTGTTTTGTGAAAATGATGTATGTCAAATGTCATTAGAAACGTTACAGAAATAGAAAAAAAAGTAGATAGCAAAATAGTGACAAAAATTGGGTTGTGAGGAAACGCGTTTAAAGTTCTTTTAAGGGTAAAACTGACGTGGCGGTTTTTTTTTTATTTTTTATTGGGACTTAAGCCTTCAAGCAGCGTTTATTTACATATTAGCCCTTTCTCCATGATTTCTGTGTCCTTTGTTACCTTTTCCTGGCATCTTTTGTCAAATCTTTACACTTATAGGGCGCTCATTTTAGAGGGCCTGGTGAAAGCGTACCTTTATAGTCTGCGTGATCGTTGCAAGATATTGCTAGGAGAGTTCATAATCAAGTGTTTTATGTCCCTTCGTGTCCCGTCAAATAGTGATAATTTACCGCTGCATATAGCAACCAGAGGAAGTCAAGTCCTGATTGAAGGTAGGCCGGGACATCTGTTAAATGACCATGAGTGAAACACGTTAGAATGGACAATCCACTTTTTGATACCATTTTTATATTCAGAAAAGACAGCCCTTTCAAGAGAAAACAAAAGCCCAAAATCACATTATTCGAGCAAAAACCATGTTTCAGAACGAGCCCCCCCCCCTCCCCCCCCCCTCCAACAGCACCAAGGATATTTGGCATGCTGTGTTTTGATTGGTTGTTATAAAGGCTTCTGATTTCTTTCAAAGTTCATTTGTTCTGCTACGAATGGTTTTAGGGATTTCTTAGAGGAATGTGTTACCAACAATAATGTTTCGCACATGTTATATGCAAAACCGAGGAACAAGACGTAATGACCCCATTAGATTTATAAATGATCTCATTAAAACATAGTCGGTCTCCCACTTTTAAGCAGTCATAAAAACGGTTCTTCTTAACGTGGTGATGTTCCACAATGCTAGTAACTGACGAAAAAGTAAAAACCTACCAGACATTTTGATGTTCTGACCATTGAAACAATTTAGCTGCTTTTTTCCCCTAGAAAATATTATCTTCTTTGATTAAATTCAGGCATTCAACAAGGGCAAGTACGGGGTGGTCTTGATACATAGGAAATGTGGCTGATTATAACATTTTTTTTTTGCCACAGAAATTAAATATAATTTATTAAAAGAAGGAGACATTGAATCGATATTATGTCACTTATTAACATTTTTGTTAATTAAATAAACTAACTGGTATTCCTATTGTTTTAAACGAATATATGTATTTCACTTATGAGTCCAGACTTTAGAGACACCCAGTATGATTTTTGTTTCTCGTCAGTGTTTTCTCCAGTAAGCTGCATCTTGTCTCTGTTTGGTTCTTGACATTAAAATTTCGCGACTGAAAGTCATGGAGATAAACATGAAATTTCTGTTGGTTTTAAATTGACTGTCATTTCCATAGTCAGGTAGTCTGTCGCCAGAAGATTAACTCTAATACCGGATCCCTGATTTATTTCTTGGAAATAATCTGGGGATAAATGCTTATAATTTCCTTCACGCCGTTGACCCAATTAGTTCTAGTCGTCGGGACAATAAACACATTCTAGTGTCCAACATCGGTAGCAGAATACTTCCTCCTTGCTATCCCTTTCAACGTTTTGATCACTAGACAAAGTGTGTTGTGGCTGCACTTTATAGTCACAAACATCCACACGATGGCATTCCCATTCACGATGAAATCAATCGCTCTTTTTACCACCAAAGAAGTTTGATTTATGAGATTCCTTAATCGCAAACGTGTCAACAGAAATTTCTGGAGTGTCAGGGTTGCTACGATGACATCAATATTCATTCAAAGGAATGACAGTTTATGCTTTACAATAATAGTAACTTGCGTAAAGTGTTACTTCACTATCATCTATTTGGAGAAAAAATCCGATACAAGTATGAGTCTGAGGCGAATGGGTCCATCGACACTACTAAGTATAAAAAAAAGTGTAAAAGAAAAAAAAAAGATCGGCAGAGAATATTAATTGCTGTGTTCAGGTGTTTGAACACGTTTTGCATAAACCCTACAGTGATATTTTCCTGTGTGTATAGCACCGTCCAATGTCTGTTTGCCGTTGGTGCAAACTGAAATAGATGAAGCGTTCTCCGATCATGTTTGACAGAGGGAGGAGTCCAATATCATTCTAAACAGCTCATAGCAACAGAGGTAAACATTATCTACCTAAAATCGATCAGGTGTGTAAATGAGCTAGACTTCTTCGCAACTTTTGTACTTTCTGATATTGTCAGTTGAACAGAAACTGCCTTAAACAATTTACAACGAATGTAAATTTATCATACAGAACCCAATACGTCATATATCTGAAATACTCCCATACAATCAATGTATCTCACATCAGTCTGTTGTCTTCATTCATAGATTTCTTTTAGTTAACTTTACCCAAATTTTATCTCAAATCCTATAACAAAGTAAAGAAGCGACACTCCAATCCTTGACAAGATTTTCTCAAATAAACATAACTCACACATAATATGAAATGAGATTGTTGTATTTACCAGTCAATACATTATGCAGTCATCAGAACTGGAAATCTTTTAAACAAATATTGTTTTTGTTCAGGCCAATAATCTTCACTCCCCCCTCCCCCTTTTTTTTCCCTAATGTTTTTAGATTTAAAATAATTCTGACAATTCTGAAAGATAAATATATAAGAATATCCGCTGGATGGACAAGATACTAAAGAGGAGGCACTGAAAGTAACAAATCAGAAACTGAGTAAAGCAGAGCCACGTAAGGGTAGATTGGTGACACCCTAAGAAAACTGCAAAGTAACATTGTCAGGAGGAGCCTAATGTAGAATCCACAAGGAGCAAGGTCCAGGGTCAGGCCAAGAAATACTTGGAGAGATGAGATCGAGGCTGATATAAAGAAAATACGATTGACTTGGCACAAAATCGAAAGAAATAACAGAAGACATGAGTTCGAGGATCATTTGCCGATTACAAATGCACTGCTAGAGGTTTAGAGGTTGATGATAATGATGAGATATGTAAAACAAAAAATATGTGGGCAGGGAATACTAATTGCTGTATTCAGGTATTTGAGAATATTTTATTTGTGCCCCGATGACGAACCAGAAGGGTTCAAATATTTGGCCAAGACGATCAGTTGATTCAACATATTGTGTTCTGGGGATTGTTATTTGTTTCTTGATGATTTTGACCTTTCAAGAGGGGAGTATACGTTGTTTCAAATGTAAGAGAAAACCCAGTGTTTGGTGATGCCTCTTTTAGAGATAAATCTTAAAACACAACAAACGAATAAAAGGAGAAAGACTGACAACAGAATAATCCTACAGTTCTATTTGAGTTCTGTAAATCAGAAGCTGTACATTTCCAATTTCTTCTAAAAATGGAGTATTTCATTCATATTGTTTTAGAAACTGAAAACCCTTTCCTGCACAATGAGCGAAACATTTAATTAATTTTTTCTTTCACGTACAACAATAGCCCATGTAGATTTTATATTTATTATGTTGTCTTTGGTGCCCTCATGAAAAAGCAGGCGGTTCAGAAATTTGGTCATCAACATCTCTAATTCAATTTTTGTACCACATTAAGTTCTATAGATTGTTATTTGTTTCTGTTAGTTGCCGGTAAATAATCCGTCTTAAATTTTCAGATATTTGGTGAAAAAATGATAATGATGATTGCCCTACAATCTGAAACATAACATGTTCTTTTGTATATATTTTTAAAAAAAACTGATACTAATGTCAATGGTAACAATAACAATGATGACAATGACAACGATAGCATTTAGATTTAACATTTGAGTATACACGCTCATGAGTGAATATGTGTCATACGATCCTGATACAGCACTGGGTACTATGTATCCTCTGTATGCCCATTATAAAAGACGATTCATTACCAAAAAACAGTGTTTTTCTTTTCGAGAATGACACAACACATGGTTTAAACTTCAAGTTTTTAGTTGATTAATTTTCTCAACCTCAGCTTCACAGCTCAAAATTGAGATTTAGCGCATGAAGTCAGGAACTAAAATATCTCGTCAGACCCAACTGCTATTTCACACGTCCTTTTTTCCCCGAAATTTCTGTTTTTGGTGTGAGATTTCTATTTTAAGACAAACTGGATCGGGAACAGGAACATCCACCCTTGTAGTCACGGACTGTTACGTTTAAGTTTAGCTCTTTGCTTACCTCAGGCTCTTAGGATTCTTTCATCTCCCACTTTTTTTTTCTTCCCCAATTTACGTCGAAGTAAATGTGGGGGCGACAGCGTTAAGCGTGAAGGGAAATTATAAAGACCTTGAAAGTCGTTAGCGCCATTATATCAGCCAATCTCAATAATTAAGTTTTAAGTCTGTTCTCCTTTTCCTGGAACCCTGGCCAAAAAAAGGAAAGGGGGGGTGGGGGGGGGGAGGGGGAAGCGATATCCCACTTTCCCAATACCAGGAGGCGTCTGGACTTTCTCAGACACACTCACTGTTCCGTCGTTTCCCTGGCCAGGAATACTTCCGGTCAACATCCAGCTCTGGTCTTCATACAGACAGTGCCGTTTCTACCCACAATTCACACAAACATCTCAGGCAGCTTCTTCCTGCCCCCATCTGTCGCACCCCTTCGAACTGACGAATGATCTCGATCTCTACTTTAGAGAATTATTTTGCAAAGTTTTGCAAGAAGGAATAACGAATTAAGTTGTTTTAAAAAAGTTCAAATATTTTTTGGTCTTGACATAAGGAAGTCATAGAAAAACTTATTTTCTTGTTCAGACTGAGATTAGAGATCCTACAAACACCTAAGAACATTTGTCTCCTTTGTGTTTTCCATACTAAACTAACGAATCTCTGTTGGTGTTTAAAAAAAAATATGATCAGCGGTAGACTAAACGGAAATATAAGAATTTCGTGACAGTACGGTATTTTATTGCCTAGGAGATTTTTTAATGATATGGAAAAGGAAATAGATTCTGATTAGGGTGGATAAGACGTGACCTAACATTTTTGCCTTCATGAAGACATTAGGCGTTAGGTCAGAGAACTGCATAATTTGATATAATCAGGGATTGAGCGGAAGTCATTAGTTCGGCATTCAGACACCATTCAAAACTTTGTGATTCTAGAAAACAAGAAAAGAAAAATAATAGCAATGAGACAGATCTGAGAAAGACAACATAAGATAAATGGCGTTATAGGGGATCTTATTTCGGTTTTCAGAAACCTGTAAACCCATGCTATTGCTTTTACATGCAGGGTTAGGGACTGACGGATGAAAGAAAGAAACAAAGTGAGGAAGGTTAGAGGAGGAAAACATAACTTTCTAATTAGGACACTGATAAGCATGAACACACAAAGTCATAACAATGTCCAAAGGCTCAATTGATCTCCCACAACCGTTAGATAAAATTATTTTGTGTTGAGATTAAAAGCTGGTTGGCATTAAAAGTTACTGCTGTAAAGCAAATTATTTTCTCTTCTCAAGTGAAACATCGAACATAATGTGTTGTTTTGTGTGTATGTGAGTGTGCTTAGACCTTTGAAACCGTAGGGGTGATTCAGACGCCCGTTGCTTGTAGCGTGGGTACACATTGGTGGACAGAAACTATAACACTCATCGTATGAAAAGACATTAAATATTTCATAAATGATGTTTCTATCACCAGATATTTTTTAGCAACTTAGCACTTGATATTACAACAAACAGGTTGTATTCTAAATAAACATCAGTCCATTTTTCTTTTGTATCATATATGATATAGCATCTTCAAAGGCCCGGTGTACAATATATGATGATACCTTTTATTACGTAACAGCCAAACATGATCTACTTTATTTTAGCCCCTGACTACCTTAGTTGGACTCCTTAGAAGAAAAAAAGGATTCAACACAGCAATAAATTTTTTTTTGCTTGTTTCTATCCCATTTAGAATAGGAAAGAGTTGTTGTTTCATTTTACAGTATGACAATCTATCTATTTTTTAACAATTTGTGGTGAAAACCGCTTGTCTCTGCGTTTCTTGGTTCTCTCGTAATCGTCATTTATGAGATAGCATTCAATGCTAAATCTATAGCTCCTGACCACCAGCCCTGCCCTGTAGCCCACTGACCATGAACGCGGCGTTGCACAGCTCTATTCTACTGATCTCATAACTGAAAGTCATGAGGCTGCATCTATATAATTTTGTTTTGAAGTATGTTAAAGTGGAGCTTAATGTTCTGATTGTATAACAACCGATAGTTTTCAAGTTCTCTATGTAGACTTTCTATGTTAGAACCAGCACATTCAGTAACTCTATGTTTCGGGCAGATCAATTCTAAAAGGGTCAAGGATTTCGTATTGAGAGCTGAGAGGCAAACAATTGGTAGGCCCCCTGGTTATCTGGCTTATACATGTGGTATGGGGCTTCGTCGGAGTAAATAAAAGGTCAATGACTGAATTACTTCACGTAGATGGCTTGATCGCTTGGCCCAGGGCGGACAGACACAAATTACATTAAAGGTTAAAATATTAGGCAAATTCCTGGCTCTTTTTCACCTTCGAGTCTGATCTCCTATATTTTTCGGCTTTTAGCAATAAAAAACTGTACAATATAATATGCATATGATTATTATGCCTTCAGTAAAATTTCCTTCCTTCAAGGAGGGGGGGGGGGGGGGTAGAAATATAGTTTTTGCTCTATATGTTCGATTTGAGTTTTTGTTTTCTTTAAAAAATTTGGCATGTTTTTAACAACCAATTTTTTTTTAAAAATGGTACATAGAAGTTGATGTGTCTATTCTCACGTGTTGGAAGGGTGATGATTCAAAGGTTGACCGGCCCCTCTGCCACCCAGGCTTTGGCTCAGTCGGGGCTCTATGTGCAGTGGTAGATTTTCAGTATTTCGCTGGCTGCGAGTGGTACATAACTCCTTCACTAATATCGGGACCCTTGATCTTAAGAGTTGTCAGTGGCTGACCTTCTGAGGCTCTGGCTCCACCAAATATCAGCGGAAACTTCCGCCTGGGCCTCTGCACAAATATTCGACCTACTTTTTTTTTTTCATTTCTGGAGCAATTGTCGTAAAATTTGCATGAATACAGAACAAAACAATAACAAAGAAATTATCAGATGGGATTTTAAATCATGTTTTAAAAATCAGCAGAAATTTGAGATTTTGGGGTAAAATTTTCGGAAAATCCGTGACTTTTTTACAAACCGATTTTTAAAATTTGTGGAAACAAAACTAAGTTAACGATCAAAATTCTGTTATGATCATTTTTACGTATTGGTCAGAAAAGTATGAACGCAAAATTTCAAGCACATTGATTAAAAAATGTAGAATTCTATTTATAGTAAAGTTATGCAATAGCGGGTAGCAAAATTCGAGATGGCGGCCGTTGCTATGACAACTACGAGTGATTTCAACTTTTTTTTTCTATGGCTTTGACGATACCGAATTCGATGGCAATGGTTAAAGCCATCTCTCTCCAACGACTTCCAAAATGATTCTCAGAACCCCCTCCCCCCCTCTCCCCCACAATCTTTTTCAAGAAAGCAAAGTAATGCAGGCTCTTTTTTCTTTTTGTCTTTTGAATTACAAAATGGAACAAAAGTTAGTGTTATGGCTGTTCTCTCACACCATATATTTATATCAGATCAATATTGCTATATGCAGACAAACAGAATAATATCAGGCATTAAGCTTGTATGCTGTTACGGGCGTACACTTATTGGGACTAATTAAAGGATGTTTCTTTCTCCATACATTCTAATCTTTGTTTAATATCTACTTAAGGTTCATACATATGTACCTCAGGACGTCATGCATTGATGGTGTGATATGAAATTATGAATATTTCGTTCTCCATTCAGTGTTCACCTCCTGTAGACTTCAAAATGTCCAGCTAGCAGCCAGTAAACGTATAACTGCTAATTAAGACAGAATCCTATCCTGTCCCATATAATTGGGGTAGCTGCTCTGCCAAACTCATCTAAGTCCGCTGAATAGTTGTTCTAACCAGAGGGCAAATGACAAGCTCACTCACCAGCTGTCTGTACGATATTCCTGTGTCTATCAAATACGGCTGAAATTGGACGATCACCAAGATGAAGCGGATGATGAAAGACACCACAAGGTTCTTGTGTATTGAGTTTCGACTACATTGCAATGATCTGGAGGTGATACAGGAAAAAGCAACATGAAAAAGCAAGCTATCAATGACAATAATAATTTGCATTATGGTAGATGTATAGAAAAATAATATTATCTGAATCTGTGAAGTAGGTTATGGCCTGCCTGTAATCCTGAAAGAAATATTTTCTTCTGTTTATATTATTTTTCAACTGACTGTATAAGCAGTGCCTCGTCTAATCAGAAAATTGACCATCTTGTCACTTGTCTTCTATTCGGCGTATTTGTCTGACAAGACAATAATGTATGTTTGATATTACAGAGACTGAACTGAATGTAAGATAATGATCATGAATTAGTGAGCCTCTGTCATAAAATCGATATTTTAAGACATTCTGCCTTAGAAAGCAGAAGAAGCTGGTTGATTTTCTAAACTAATTGTAAACACAGATGTAAGGTGATTTCCATTCCCTTAGGTCTTCAGTACGTAAACAAGATGAGTACAGCTATCTCTGAACGTCAGTGAAAACATTAATATATGATATAGTAGTACAACATACAAAGAAAAAGCAATAGCCTAAGATCTAGACCACCAGCGAATACTAATTTAACACCTGGACTTACTTTGCCTGTCTACTATGACACCAGTTATGTTAAGCATCAATTCTTTTTACAAATTACCTGTAAATGTGTCAGGAAAAGCTGTTGAAATGCCAATGCTTTTTAAATGGTATTTATTTATGTTCAGAAAATGGCAGTTCAATCCTAAATGAAGACTTACGAGGAATATCATCTTGTTAATGAATCGTATATTATTTGGAAAGCAAGTGAAAATGCAAAGTACAATGAGCTAATCCTTTAAAAAAGCCCATCCCTTCACATTTCTAGGGTTAAAATGTGTTTCCTTCGGTCAACAAACATTACTAATTTCAACTTTGCAAACTGATTCTTGAAAACTCGTTTGTATGCTTTAATTCTAGAAAGCTTAAAGGTCAAGGAACACGGCCGAAAGATCATTATGACTTGAACTTTGAGTTATTTTTCCATAAATTATATGATATGCAGTACAATAATAAAATGCTATCCGTATGTTGGCTAGGACTCTGAGCTGCCATTTCATTATACGAGTTTAATTCTACGATAGGAACTGTGACACCGCAGCAGTTTCCACCGAAACTTTTAGAGTAAAAGATGTAATGGTCACGTCTGTGTGAGCTTACTTACCTGAAGTAACAAAAAATGAAGAGAGCGACCAGAAGAAACACTAACGAGACGATGCTGGTGGCGATGATGATATCTTTCAAAACAACAAAGAACTGCCGCTGTGGATGGAAAATACACAGTCGATGACGAAAAAGAAAGTACACAGTTTAAATAGTATGACTAAGTATGTACCTTATTAATAACGTGATTTCTCGAAGCATCAACAACATTCCTAATTTTTGTTTCTTTGTTTGTTTCTTTGATTGTTCGTTTGTTTTCATGTTCGCATGGTACATTATGTATTAAAGAAAAATGACAAACTTGAAGGCAAGAGCTTTTAGATTATCTTGCTAAGACTGCAGCTGTGAGGCACTTTTCATTGACAGTTTAAACAGCCTGAGTGTCTCAGTGACAAATAGGACATAAGAGATTATCGTAATATTTAAACTGCATAACTGATCAGACCTTTCATTGTGACAGATAATGATCTAAAAAGCAGCGGATTCTAAAATAGGCTGCTGTGCCTTGTTCTTCAAAATTTTTATATCCAGTGATTTGAATTTTCCTCGGTAAAATACTTTTAATAGTTCCCTTGTTCATTATACACTGAATCTTTCTCCCGCGAACTGGCTTTCTACAGTGTATATCATAACAAGGTGAGCAAGTGTGTACAGTATAAAATATATCGTTCCGTCTTTGTAACTGCTTCTTCCAACATGTCTGCTACAAGATTCAACAGTTAGAAATGAAATGATTTCTGTTTAATAACAAGTTTTTTTCTTTTTTTTATGTAACAGAGGCTGCTGCTTGTCACGAGGGACAGTGTAATGTACAAGTCTATAACATGCCCAATTACAGGTTTCTCAGTTGTGCTTTTTCCATTACGATTACATGCATAATAAATATTTTTTAAAATATAGCCCATAAAACATAGCACTCATGTGCGCGATTCTAAGTTATCGGGCGAAAAAACGCATTTTTTTTTCTTTCTGAACGATATGTATAATACTTCTTTTTCTTGGTAAAGGAAAGTAATTTGACTGACGGGGTCAAAATGGCTCGTGAGATTTTAGTCGCTTGGTCACCGATGCTTTTCATTAGACAGCCCTGCAGTAGGCCCATTCTTTTTCAACCACCACCAGTCTCTTTAGAGAATGGATTTGAAAAAAAAATCCTTTTTCTTTAAATTATACTATTCTAAGTAGTTAGTGGCTATATGTATAATCTGAGTGGATGAGTCACACATTTTGTTATATTTAGTATTATATATTACGGATATCCACTGTTCAGAGTGGACTTATATCGCGTGATATCATATTGTATTTCACGTTGTTCACAACTTTACTTTCAGGCTCAGGCCCACAGGAAAAAATACAGTGAAAACTACCATTGTTTGAGCAAAACAAAACAATGCTAAGCTTCAAGGACATAAACAAGAGCAAATCTGTTTAATAATGTTGACAACAAAAGCAATCCAATAGTTTTTGTCAGAAAACCGGGTGTGAATAGTGATTAAATCAAAGCCCTAATTATGAATGCATGAGTAAGAACTCCTGAGAACAAAGGCAGATAATCGAAATCTTAGCAAATTAAAAGGCCAAGGAAAAGGAGAAGAGGGGGAGGGGGAGGAGGGGAGGCAGAAAGAAAAGAATAATGAAATGGAATGGATAGGCAATAATCAATGAAAGAAAATAAGAAAGGAGATACAAAAACAGACAGGAAATAAAATAAAGAAAAAAGGAAGGAGCACGGGAGAGACATAAATCATAGAGAACAAAAGAGGAACAGAAAAGAATAAAGATGGAGAATAAGAAAAAAGACATGGAAATGAAAAGAAAAAGAGAGAATGGAAAGATGGACACAAAGAAAACAACAATGACAAAAACAAACACGTTGACAGTACTAATGAGATCAGAAGACAACCAAAGAATAGCAAAAAAAATCAAACATTGCCAGAGACAAAGACAGGAGGAAGAGGTGAGATGGGAAACATGAACAATAAAAGAGGGATGAAAGATACACTAACAGACGAATAGACTACGCAAAAATGAAGAGAACAAAAGGAGAAGGAGGAGAGAAATTGAGCGAGAGAAAGATTGTAAAGAAAGATAATCCAGGGAGGCAAGGCGCTGTCTACAGCCCGAGGTATCTTCACAAACGTGACTTGGCTTTCAAAGGTTGGACTTTTGAAAGAAAGTGATACTCTAAGGCTGGGAGAGGAAATAGAGAAAGAAGACGTCCAAAAAAAAAAAAAAAAGAGTCAGATAGAAAACCGATAAATGAAAGAAGGAATCTTGGAAACATTGCACAACTCCTCCTCTCTCCCATCCCATCCCCCTTGCTCCCCCTCTCCTCTCTCTCTGCACCCATTTTCTCTGCTGTCTTTAACTTATGCCATGTCATAATCTCTCAAATGTTCAGACATAACATACCCCGTTACTGATCCATAACGTATTTTGAACAATTTATTACGTGAAATAGTATACCAATCATTTATTTTTTCTCACGCCAGGGACTTAACGGTTTGTCTTACATTAAATAAAATAGTGATTTATAATCTTGAACTTTTTGTGCTAAAATAATATCATGGAAAGGCAACGGACTTAATATCAATTTTTGTTTACCTTACTATAGTCTGAACTAATCACGTTCTTGGCCCAATATACAAAGAATTGTAATGAAATAGCTCCACTTGCACAGTGCACGTCATGTCAACATAGTGCCCAAGGGAAGGCGGCTGAAGTCACGAATAACAAAGACAAAGCCATCGTTTACTGCTTTTGAAAGAAGATGGTTAAAATTGGCGAACATGTACAATCATAATTTTCCTTTATACAAGGAGCTTTAATATGAATAAGAGTGCAAATATCTGATAATTTTTTATCTTCTTGATTCTCTTTGTTGTGAAAGTAGTAGTAGTTGAATAGTAGTAGAAGTAGCAGCAGTGGCAGTAGTAGTAGTAGTAGTAGTAGTAGTAGTAGTAATTGTAGTAGTAGTAGTAGTAGTAGTAGCAGTAGTAGAAGTAGCAGCAGCAGTAGTAGTAGTAGTAGTAGTAGTAGTAGTAGTAGTAGTAGTAGTAGTAGAAGTAGCAGCAGTAGTAGTATTAGTAGTTGCTGTTGTTACTGCTGTTGCTGTTGTTAGTGTTGTTATTAATGATGTTGATATTTTCCCCCTGCTCCGATGAATATTTTAGTGGCAAAATTATTTAAAGATGGTGTAATAATGTGACTGAAGTAGACAAGTACATGACACACATATAACAAATGGCAATTATAGCTGTACAGAACAGAAGCGTTCGTGGTATCAGCAAACTGAGAAAGTGTTATTGGTATTTTAACTCAGTAAGACCCACAGAGAATTTTGAAAGAGACGAATGATATTGTAAATTTCTTCTGTAAATCTCATATATGAGGTGTATTATCACGATCTTTCCCTTGCCAGCATTTAGACATAAACTGTCTGTCGTTTATATTCCAAAGCAAGAAGCCTCTCTTTCACATAGTTCTCTTCAGATTTATGAAATGAAAAAAAAAAAGAAGTCAATGATCATTGCTTCTTAAACTGCCATAATCCAGACATACACTTAAATTACACACCCTTTCATAAATAGCTATAAAGTATGAGATGTTATAATCATACAAATAAATCACAAATCTTGAAAAATAGGCAACATGACACCGTCCACTTCGCCAAAAGCTTGTAAAATATATTGATGTTACACGCCTCAAGTTATTAAATTGTAATGATGTTGTATAACCTTTGGTTTCGCCCACAGCTGTAATAGAATAGTGTATCTAGTTAGCCCGCCCACGACTAGCTCATGGCTTAAAACCTTGGCAGCGTTTCCACCCAGGACTGTAAGCTGCAGGCTCAAGAAGTTATAAAAAGAAATGTACAGAGGGACAACGAGGCGTCCTTGTGTCTTATCAAAGCTTCAGTGTTAGAAATAATGCGATCGTCTCCTTTCGGCGAGGAAAGAAAGTTCTCTTTCCCGCAGGAGTTGAAGTACTAGTTACTTGAAATGTCAGAATAACATGAGCACTTTTTAATTGACTAGAACGTTTACTGTAATGAGAATGCGCTACTGTTTTGTGTGTATGTGTGTGATTTTCTTGGTCACCTTTTGTGTGTGTGTGTGTGTGTGTGTGAGTGTGTGTGTGTGTATATATAGGCGGATAACGAGCGCGCATGAGTTAGACGATTTGAGTTTCTTTTCTGTCTAGCATAGACATCAATATGATACCGAATATTTGAAATGGGACAAATAGAATCTACGTTACATGTTCTCAGTGTCGTGTTTTTCTTCGCTACCAGTTTGAGGGGGTGTTTAAATATTCTGACACTTAAATAGTCTACAACTTCACAGCTCTAGGAGCGATGGCTGACTCGTGTTTGTGTGTAAATATAACGAGAACACTTAGAGGATATCAAAGGTTTACTTGTTCTATCACTGAAGCTGGTCTATGAAGAGATAGAACTGCGCAGCCACGATCTGATGTAGAGCCATGCATAATAATATAGGATCGTCGGGTCAGCAAGTGAACCAATACTGACCGCAGACACGATCGTATTGTGCAAACTCCATGGGGTTTTGTTGCGTATGGGCTTTCTCTCGATTTCCTCTCGATTTCCATGTTTGTTTTGGGTTGTTTTTTTTTTTGGGGGGGGGG
>JBCEWB010527829.1:0-18873 GCA_039654565.1 Peronia peronii | reverse complement strand
ATAACTATATCCCTTGAATACTTTGTGGTACTGTTGGTAAGTTATTTGTTGATTTCACAATGGAACCACATGACAAATACTTTCATATCCATTGTTTGCACGAATTGTGCCGAACATGTGGAGGAAGAGCACAGACAAGAAAGGAAAAAAGGCAAGGTGATAAGCTAACGAAATGTGCTGACATTAAAGGTGATATTCTTATGATCTTTCAAGTCAACGTTGTCAAAGACATTGAAACTGCACATTCTCTTGTCATTTGTAAAAGCTGTACTGACAGGATCAGAAATATGAAGAGAAGGCAGACAGAGAGAATACTTAACGCTGCCAGGAAATGTGCAGAGGACAGTGATTATGTTTGGATGGATTTTAATCCCGCCCTCCTTGCAACAGAATGCAGTGTCTGTTGACACTTCTTGGAAACATCTTTGGGCTGCATTAAAAAAAACTATCCAAACAGCCATGCCTGCATCAACGGACGACAGAGAAGCACCAGGCCCTTCCTCAGAGTCAGTGGACATAAACACAGCAGACCACCCACTACAGTCCGTGCAACCTCCAGACATGACACAGAAGGATCCATCTTCACAAGAGACATTAAATGGAACACTGGTCTCCTCTGCCCCCTCCACATCGTCACTCTCCACCAGTGTTAATGTAGAAACACATGAGAGGTTGACGGCTCCTCCACTTGCCTCCTCAACACCATCAAAATCCACTAAGGAATTAAAAGATACAGTCACTTCACCTGCTTTCAAAGGAGATATTTTATTTGCCCAATCATTAGAAAAATCTCCAACACGACCTCTCACAGCTCCTGAGCATGAATTATCTACAAGCTTTTTAAGAAGACAACTAAATACAATTGAAGACAATATAGTAAAATTTAAAACAAAAGGTCAGCCAATATCTGTGCAAAAAATTGTAAATCCTAGAAAGAACACAACCATTGTAAATGCACGCACTAAGAGAAAGATCACAGCTTCTGGGCCAAATTCGAACTAATGTCGCTGGAACATCCACAGATGCAGTAGTCACACAACACAGTTCTGAGCTAAAAAGGCTTCAACTTGCAACATGTAGGAACATTTGCGAAGAGGCAGGAATAAAACTTAAACCACAAATGACTCAAACATCAGTTCTCACCATGAAAGAAGCTTCAGATCTCACATGGAGCCAAATGCGCATACAAAGACGGTTCCTTAAAAATGCAGGACTGCACATGCCTAATGAGCAGGAGGAGCGAAACCTCATGCAAGACCTGACAGCTGATAACATTACCACACCAATGATCGATGACTTTGAAGGGGAATCAGGGAAAAAAGTAACCACACCTTTTGGAATGATTCGGGATATGTCAAAGTTTTTCACTCAACAGTTGGATAAACTAAGACAATTTAATAAACTAACTTGGTATAATGGGTCAATCCCAGAGGATGAAATCTGGCTGAAATTTGGGGGAGACCATGGAAAACAAAGTTTAAAATTCACAATGCAAATTGTCAATACATTGAAACCAAATTCAAAGAACAACACATTCCTTGTTGCCATGGCCAAAATAAAAGATACAGTTCATAATTTGGAAATATGCATGTCATATTTACGACATGAGCTAGAAAGTCTGAAACAGTTCACATTAAACTTTCACACAGTAAGCCCATCTCACAAGACGAAATACCATCAATAGAAATTGCAATTCATACATATATGTCTCTGTACAGAAGATTCTTTGCAAACAAAGTAATTCCCAAACAGTACATTCTGGAACATCATTGCATTTCTTGGATAAGACAATATGGTTTTGGTTTAGCTTTGCATGGAGAACAAGGAGGTGAACTCATCCACTCATCAGTGTCAAAATTGGAGAGAAGAGGACGAGGCATTCGCAATGAGGAGGCTCAGATGAGGGTCATTATGTCTTCCCAAATCTTGCAAACATCCCCTGAACTTGTTGAGTGTTTACCAGTATCAAAAAAGCGCAAAGCCTTGTGAATATTTCCAGTATAACTACATCAAATTTTGTTCTTTCTTCATTCTTATGTATGGTGTATAGTTGGTTATAATAATATTTAACAGTTGGTGACTAACTGTTATAAAATAATATGCTGAAATCAGTGCCCGAGACAGTACCCAGGATTACAGTACAGGATAAAACTTTCTCCCTTCAAACCAAGGCAGCAATCACTGGGAACAGGCAAGTTTTTGACTTTCAATCACCATAACTCATGTTATACAATGGCCAAGGACGTGAAATTTTTTATTTTATTTCAATATGTGCCTCACAATATGTGCAAATTTGGTGTTATTTTTGTGATGCAATCATTTATTACATGCATTTAAAACCATCTGCTAATTATCCAAATTCACTGTCAGTAAGAGTAAAACAAATGACTTCATATCTCTGTAACTATTGTACCTATCAGTATTCTGTTTCCCCCCCCATTAAACTAGATAAGTTTCAATATGCCAATATGTTTCAATATGGAATGCAAACCTTTATATTCATGCTATTCAGGCCGTTATAAAAACCCATTAACTTTGCTAAAATTGAGCATCAGCGGCCCAAGCTGGGATTCCCCAACTGACAGGTAATTTGACTCCGCAACCTCCGCTGAGACGGGGAGCCGTCGTGCTTCAGTAAGCGCAACTAAAATTCTGGGTGCTGGCAGCCGTGCTAATAACTGTGTAATAATCTCCTCCAGTATGGAAGTCATTCTTGTCATATTCTAATTTTCTACACACACCCCCCTCCCCTCCTCACATACCGCACAAGAAAAAATAAATAAAAAGGGGAACGTGATAAACTTGATATGCATAACATTCAGACTGAAAGAGGCTAACAATTAATTGTGTGGGTTTTTTTTTTTAATAGATCTGATAGATAATTATGGACCTGATTTTCTTGCTGAATCCATTCCAGACATGCTGCCAGCCAGTCAGCTGATACCTCAATGTTGTATGTATTTTTCAGCCATGATCTTGTAGTATCAAATTCATTCATGATGTTCCTATGAAAGAAAAAAGAAACCAAACCATGAACTTCTTTCAATGTACATCATTGTAAATAAATCAAACAAGGTAAAAGCATCGTGTCTTGGCATTGTACGATTTATAAAATGAGCTAAACATTCTCTTGCAAAGGGAGCTCTAAAGAGCTCTATCAATTTAGAATTTTTAATGGAAAGGTGACCATGAAAACATGACAACAACAAAACTTGTAAATGCATATGTATTACTATTTTTTTTTCTTCCTAGAGCCTGATGTTCCTTCATCATAACTGGGTATTATAGAAAGAAAGTTATGCCAATCACTTGTTTCATAAATAATGTACACTCTCTCAATGTCTTGATGTTAAATATAGCAGAACGAGTCTTTTCAACAAAAATGTAATCCAATCAAAAAAGTCAGGTAATGTGCACCTTGATGGATTTTGAATTTTCTTTTATTACAGGAAAGCTCCCTTAAATTTTTTAACAGAGATGAATAAAAAAGGAATCCAGCATGGCCATTGCTATTTCAAGGCCTATTGTAGCTGATGCACATTGTAGATGATGCACAGGACAGATAGGTAATGTAACTGCCAGAAAAACTATGCATATTATAAGTCCTAATGGAACATCATGTAACAGTTGAAATAATGAATGATGTGGCTATAATTATTATTGTTTGCTCTCATTTAAACATGCCTTCCAGTTTGATTAATTTCTCTCAGCAGATAAACAACTACCACACAACACCTACAAAAATGATGCCGACCAGCTTGAAACAACCTCTATGCTCACTCTTTTCTTATGCTTCTGTCTAAACAAAATCCCTCTTCCCCGATCATTGCCATTCATGATGTTTCTCAACCCCATGCAACACCAGATATTCATCAGTTATCACCACAGACTCACTACTCTAATTTGGTCCTCTTTACAAACAATATTGTGTTGCTGCAGGGATTTGTTATTCTGAGTGCCTATAATATCTGCTCATTGACAGTAGGCACATCAAATTAAGAAGAACCTAGTTTGAGTATATAAATCCCAAAGGGTTCCTATCCCAGTCACAATTTGCCTGTGTTCGTTCCTACTACTCCAGATGAGATTGGGAAATAAAATCAATACTTGTCTTGCGAATATAGACAACAAGATGCAAATTTTCATGGCAAACTACCTTTCAATTATCAGAGATAGTCATCAGTGATCTTAAATCTCTCCAATTGAAATTCTAGATCTATGGCAGTTTATTTTGGGTTCAGATTATTATCCCCTGCCCTAGAAATAAAAAATTGATATGGAGACTCCAATAAAATCTAGCACAGCATTACGGGGTGATTTATGTCTTGATCTTTTCGCTAAAGCACTGAACCACGATCCGACCAAGATGTTTAGATTCTTAACCTGGTACTCATTTCGTTCTGTGGTCCTGGTTTATCTCTACAATGGAAGTGGATCCAAAGAAAGATGCAAAGATCAGATGCATATATATATAAATGATTATTCGACTGCTGACTACCCCTAATTACTGACAATAAAATGTTAGACATAGCTGTATCTGTGTGTAAAAAATAGAGATCTATCGTATCCGATAGAGGAGTTGCATAAAATAACAAACCATGGGGACTCTGTCTCCCTGCAACCTCCTGCAAACAGGCACTTCCAAGATCAGCATTACCGTCTCACCGCGGTCCCTTAGGCGACCTGGCACACATCGATTACTAAAGTACTGTAAAATGAACTAAACCAACCCCTGGCCCCAACCTGCTGGGACCCTCGGCTGTGCATACCACCGAGGCAATAATCACAGTATCGACATAGGCACTAGTTCATTTTACAGTAATTGATATGTGCCGGATCGCCTAAGGGACCGCTGTGAGACGGTAGTACCCATGGTCGCATCCTTGCATGTGTTAGATCTAGCCAGCATGTGTAAATAAACTCAAATCAGCAGTGGGAATTTTGGTAATAGAAAACTGAAAGGCATTTGATCCAGACCAGTTGTTTCCACTTTTTGTTTGGGATTTCGGTCCGTCTGACATAGATCTAAATCTAGATATATCTAGATCTATATCTAGATCTGCCGTGGCAGAACAACAGAACAAAATGCATGCCCTAGATCCAAATGCCTACTCCTTTAGATCTAGAATCTAGATCTGGATTTAGATCTAGAGAGAACCCTAGACTCTAGGAGGCTTACCTCTAGATATCGTTTAAAAAAAAAAAAAAAAAGTTCACAAAAGTCTCGATCTAGAGACTAGATCTAGATGAGATGAGTAGAAGTAGATCTAGATGGCAAGACTAGATCTAGACTAGCGATTCTGTATCTAGAGCTTCGACTGTAACGTCATTTATCAATGCAACTAAAAACCTAGATCTCTCTAGATCTAAATTTCATATACATGGTCGCTTCTAAACTTAATTATGGATCTAGAACTATCATCAAGCTTTGGATCTCAATGATAGTCTACTTGAATTGAAAGTGAAAGTAGGCACTTCAATCACAATTATTTACCGCCTCTTATTTTGCCAGGCATTTTTCCAATTTGTTTTAAAATCACTAAGTTAGTAAGTTACGTTACAGTTCATTACGATATCAAATTTAGTGGTATTTCAATTTTCAGTGTGGGCCAAAATTTTATACAAATGCATGTTAATTATGCCATTTTCCTGCATCTTTAATGCACAATTTATAGCACATTATGCATATCATCAATGGTTTTCATAGTCGATACCAAACTACTGCCAAATTGGCAATAGCCACAGGTTGAATTGTTTTGTTTTATTGCAGTGTTCTGCAATCTGATAGATCTAACTTTCCAGTAAAAAGATTAATAATAATAATAATAATAACAATAATAATAATAATAATAATAATAATAAAGTAACAAAAATCTGACGCAGATCATTTACTGTAGATCACAGTACATACCTACGGAATTTCAAATTTAGCTGTTAAAACATAGCATTTAGGCCTTTAACAGAGTAATTATAATTATCATTCATGTATGTCACTTAATCATTTGGTAAGGGTTATCATGAAGCTCAGCCCTCCAAGTTCACAATTAGCGCTCTTCTGTTTCTTTCTGTTGCATCTATATCAAAGCCTTAAAACCACAGCAATCCCAACTACTTTTGTTATCTTTCCTCTCGAAAGTTTATCTTACACCTTCTTTGACTTTCTTGACCACCGTAGGCTTCATCGTGTCCCTTTTTCTCTCCCTTTTATCTCTTTGACCCCTTCCCTTTGGACTCTTTTTCTCATGTTTTTATTGATTCACTCATCCACAAACGCATCCCGTGAAACCATTAATCTGAATTAATGATTCGAGGAGGTAGATCTAGTTTTGAATGAAACAAATAAAAATTCGTATTTTACTTTTTTCTTTTTTTAACGAAGATACTGGCGGAAGTCACAGGAAATTCTACTTTCGCTTTTAATTACACGATTTGGTCAAGCGTTTCAGACATTGTAAGAGGCAATCCTAGACCTAAGTATTTTTCATACTGGATCTACCCTCCTATTATTCACTCAAAGGGTGATAGAAAAATAATGTGGACATCGTTCATGAAAGGTTTAAAGTCTGGCACTTTTGTTTTGAAATGCATGCTGATATTCATGTATGTACCTGGTCTTCTTTTGCCACATTCATGGGTGTTGGGACGCGAGAATAAGACCGGCGCACCTGACAAGTAATTCCTTCGATCATTAAATTATTGATTCTAGATCTAGATCTAATCATAAGAGGGATGGCTATGCTCGGCTGAACAATGTTTAAATTTTCAAACGTCATAAAACATGTCCACCGTTGATATCATCAGCTTTTCATCGATGCATCGTTGCAACTCCATTTATTTCACACACATGTTGCTGCAAAGTAGGACGATTCAAGAGAAAAAAAAAATGCTAAGTCATTCATAAAGTTGGTCTTGTCAGTGTCACTCATTGACATTATTGATTTACTCAGAGAAAGATAATTCGACGTCATCAGCTCACCACTGTTTAAAAAGAACAAAATAGAATTTAAAAAAAAAAGAAAGAAAAAAAGACACTAGATCTAGATCTAGTCAAATTTAATTCTTTATTATTTCATAGCCAGGCTCTTCAGGCAGATTTTGCACCACTAAATTTCCACAATTTTAAACTTTTTGCTTGTGTCTCTGAACTTTTGTGATGATGATTTTGATCTAAATGATAATGATACTGATAATGTTGTTGCCAGACCAGAGACTACATCATGATGTTCCTATCAAACGAAATATATTGATACATTTTGCAGATAATCTGAGAATCACGGCTGTTTGTGGGAATCTTTTAAGACAGAAACTTGCCTTTGTTATGACTGTCAAACTTTAATGAAATGAGTCTTGGCTTGCAAAATCTTCTTTCAAAATGTGAAAGAACTGACTGAAGATGACATTTTATTATTTCATAATAAATACATGTTTTAAACTGCATTTCATTTCAGAGAAATTCCCAAAATGAAGGGAGTAAGGTATACACCTGGTGATCCAGAGAACATGTTTATTGAGGAGGTGCCCCTACCTGAACCTGGAGAGAAGGAGGTTCGAATTCAAGTGTTTGCCTCCGCAATCAACAGGGCTGATACTTTGCAGGTACATGTGCTGTATGGCACGTTATAGTCCTTGTGGTAATGAATGAACTATCATTCATCTCATTCAGCCACAGAATTCTCATTTCTGAAATTTAATTCTTCCACAAAACATTTGGTGGTGTTGTTATGGGGAAGGTTTAAGTTCACATAACGCCCATAAGACTGTTCTTTTCAAACACTGATTTTGTGTCCTGTTCATTTTCCAGTTGATTGTTGAATCTCAGTAGAAGTAATTTATTCTGGGGTCAAGAATAGTTGTTATTTACCTGTGGGTTTTTTTTTTTTTGCCACACACACTATACTATAGAGACAGAAAATACAGTAGCTTTTTTGTCTATCCATTTTTGAGCCACACATCATTTACATCTATGTTAATAATTTCTACATAATATGGTTTGCAGTGAAAATTATACTGGGGATAAAAAAAAAATTACATATAGACCTTCAAAATGAACTAACATGAAAGCACACTGTGTAATAAAAATTTCATTATAATAGCCTATAGTTGTTCATGTTATTGTTGAACTATGAATGCAGCATCCTGTCTCTCAAATCATGCTTTCAGTGACAGAGGATTGTAAAACATAATGAATTATCACTCATTGTAAAACATAATGAATTATCACGTTATCTCTATAGTCTTTGGCAATTCAAGTTTAATAGAGAATTATAATAATTTGATAGAGTAAACTGGAGAAAATATTTATTTTCTTATAAATAATCAAAGTATTCGTGTATTGCATTCAGTGGAATATTTTTAAAAAAATGAAAAGTAGCAGTTTATTTAGGTCTAAATATTATTTTCATTAGGTCAGTCCATGTACCTTTCTTCTTTTTTATTTTTTTATTAATGACCTATAATAGTCATAATATTATAGTTCGACTGTAAATGAAAATACATAATCGGCCTATATGATGCTGGACTAAGTAGAAGATTATATATTGGAAAGTGCTCATATATCAGTAGATGCCATGGCCTAAGTTTTTGGTCACATTGTTAGAGATATGATGTGCATTTTATTTATGAACAAAGTCCATGTTGAAAAAAGGACTTAAAAAAAAAAAAACAACAAAAAACTCATCTATTCCTAATTCAGAGAAAAGGGCGCTACAATCCACCAGCTGGAGCTTCAGACATTTTAGGCCTAGAGGCAACTGGAATCATAGACAAAGTGGGTCCAGGCTGCCCTGGTAACATCACTGCTGGTCAGCGAGTAATGGCATTGCTTGTAGGTAAGGCAAACTTCAAATATTAGGGCATGTTACTACATATCTGAAGGTTTTTTATTTCTTTTTTGTAAAATATGGGAAATAATAACATCATACCCTGCATAGGCCTTCAATGGTTTATTAATTTCTTAACTTACCGAAGGAATTTCACATGCAGAGAGAAAGAATTGTTTTCATGACATATGTTCTGCTCTGATCTTGCAACTTGTACCCTTGCCTGCTTTTGTTTTTTAAAAATTTGGAATCTGAGTATGAAGTTAGTATCGTTTAGTGGTTACCATGAATATGACATTTGTTTTTTTCATCAATTTATTTTGTTGTGAAATTGCTAGGAACACTCTAGTCTTAGGTGCATGGACAGAATTTAGAGATTTTGTAAACCATACTATAATTTGCTGATGATATCTCGGATCCCTAGCACCAGTGTGAAAATATGATTGAGCAAAATTTCCTATGCCGAGTCAACAGAGTCAACTTCATTATTACAAGAAATGAAAAACAAAAAAGAGAATGTTCAGTGTCCTAGAAAAAGTCAGTGGTGAATTTTATTCGCTTTTAATTTGTATTAACGGCATATTATTTATGTGTGAACATTACATCACATTGTTAGATAAGTGAATAAAAGAAAGCTGTATGCATATGAATGTGTTCATGGTACATGTGAATGTTTGTATTTGATTCCTTAGGTGGTGGGAATGCAGAATATGTTGTTTGTAGACATGAGCAAGTCATGCCGGTACCTCAGGGTCTGTCATTTGAACAAGCAGCTGCCATTCCTGAAGTTTGGCTAACTGCTTACCAATTGTTGTATTATGTTGGTAAGTTTTTGAACCTGAAGGTCATGATGGAGAATATCACAAAGTTCATAACCGATCCTCTTTTAGTAGAAATGACTCAGTAGATTTTTAATGGCTGGTGTGATTCTGATTACAGTTTCACTGTTTTATCTTTTTTAATAGCATTAGATTGGTTCTCATTTTTTATGAAGTACTTTCTTATCTCTGAAAATTTAGATACACTTATCCTGCAAAGGAGGTGAAAATTATTTTAGCAAAGTGGTTAGCCGGAGTTAAGCCTCTAGGGATACAATCCTGGATTTTGTTTTTGGCATTGATTTTGATTCCCATTTCCAAGAGCAATTTGATATCTTACTTTCTAAAACTCCACAATATCCTAATATTGATGCAATTCTGACTTAAATTTGGATCACTGGTGAGAGAAAGTGAGAAACAAAGGACAGAAAACAAGATTAATTTTAATTTTATCCGGGAGTTCACAGTTGTCTTTGGACAAATGCACAATTGACCAGACTGATATTCCTTTCAATGCAGGTTCAAGTCTCAGCCATACAGTATTTTAAAATTTTTTTTTATTTTTTATAATAATAAATTAATGTCTGTGTATTTGACATAGTTTTTGTGTTTTTATGTACAATTTTGAGGTTTTTTTTTTCTGAAGGAGATATTTTTGCTAGATACATCTTGCATGTGTCATCACCTGAGAGTGAAGGGTTCATCTCCAACTCTAACATGTCTACATGTATATATAGTTTCTTTTCTATTCCTGGTATCATGTGTGTGTTTGTGTTTGTTTGACAGAAAGTGTATTTTTCTGTCTTTTTGTTTCTTTTTGAGGGTGAAGTTAAATGAGATGTAGAATGGTGAGATCTAGCTCTAGACCTCATTCAGTTTTTGAAATAAAAAAGATTGTTGAGATTGATGACAAACATAGACCATCATTTATCAATTAGCATATTCTTAGATAAAGGTGTTTGAAGCAGCATGCACATGCCTCCCACCCCCTCCCAAAGGAACAAGGCATGGACTTAAAACTTTAAGGCTGTATGACAGATTCAGACAATGACACAGACTGAATAAGTCCGACTAGACTTCGAGACTACATTATGGGCTTAAGTCTGGCTAGCCATGGCCTTATTTTGATAGAAATATCAATATGAGCTGTAAAGAATTTTTGAAATTGCTCTTTATGATTATTTTAAATTGGTGTCAAACATGCATCCTTTGTGGAGGATCTTATCCTATTGCTTGTTGCTTTTTTCATCTGAAACAGGTAGCCTGGTGAAAGAGGATATTGTTCTCATCCATGCTGGTGGGAGTGGGGTCGGAACTGCTGCTGTACAGTTGGTGAAAGCAGCTGGGGCCTCAGCCATTGTCACAGCTGGCAGCCAGGAGAAAATTGATTTTGCCAAATCACTGGGAGCCCAGGAAGGAATTAACTACAAAGAGGGAAATGTGGGAGACAAGGTGCTCCAACTAACAAATGGTGAGTTTGTTGTGTGACATTGTTCAGAGTCTAGAGTGAGGGTTTTTTATCTTAACAGCAAGTATGGTGGTGTATTTTCAATGCAAACAGATGAGATTTTTAGAGACTGACACAGGAATAGAGATAACCATTACCCCCTCCAGTCACTGTTTACAGTCAGAAAATACAGCCTTGGCAGAGGAAAGTCAGTGTACTTGCAGATCACTCAGCTCATCCGGATTTGTATCTTGTTGCCTGTTCTGTCATTGCCAATTGTTATATTATACTACCCGTTCAAGAGCAAATATGAAACAATATCTTTATCTAAACTAAGAGCAAGGGCAAATAAGTAACATGATTCTGGCTGATTTTATATATTCTTGATTGGTGTGAGGAAAGATATGACTTTATGTTTGAATCTCTGATTTAAAAAGATTTCAATTACCTGATTTTGAATTGTGTAGATTTGAACAAAAGTGTAACTTGTTCACTGTAGTATGGCTTCAACTGATAGCCCTGTAGACAGGTTAACTAAAGTTTTAATTTATCTTTATTTTTCAATGTGAGATGGGTTTTTCTCTTTTCCAGGTAAAGGTGCAAGCCTTGTTCTTGACTGCATTGGTGCTTCTATGTATGAGGAAAATTTGAAAGCTTTAGCCCTTGATGGGAGATGGGTCATATATGGACTTCTAGGTAAAGAACTATTTATTTTTTACAATGCATTTCAATAATATCTTTTATCAGATAGATTTTTTTACTGTAAACTGTTGTTGATGTTCATACTAACTGAATCCTGCTGCGCTGTAAACTATTGCTATATGAATAAGGATGTGTGGTCAAGCATTTTCACAAGCACAAATGTTGTAAGAAGTGGCTGATCAGCATGCCATGAACGTCATCCTGATGTCAGATTATTCATAATTAAGAGGAAATAGATTGTAGACATAGCCTTTAGCAGTCTGTTATCAAACATCAACGGCCAAGCCTATGAAATAGTTATAAGTGTTAAAAGATTTCTGTGTTTTGATTAATGCTTAAATTACATTAGGACATTTGAAAATTTAACCAACAACTACAAAATATTTTATCCCAGAACAATAGTTTAAATCTTTGAAAGACATTGCATTGAATTGTTAATACTTTCTGTCATTTTCTGTTGTGACAGGAGGAGCACAAGTCAATGGAGACCTGGGCAGGCTACTTGCCAAGAGAATCAACATGTCTTTTACCACCCTAAGATTCCGATCAGTCCAAGTAAGTGTTCATGTATTAAATGAATATTTTTTTTTAATGAATACTTGAAGCTTGCATCAAATCTATGGAAAACTTACTGGAATATCCAACTCCATCAGCATTCCCATAAAGAGTGTTACAGATAGTTATACATTTGCTTAGTAGAGAAAATGTTAAAACCTTGTGGTAGTAAAGGAGTTTCCTGTCTCTCTTCATTTAAATTTTATTGTTGTTTTTGTTGTTAACTGCTTCACTGCTAGCCAGTTTTTGCATTGTTTGCAGCCTGTGCTAAGCACCAACGATACTCATCAATCACGCCCGCTCAGTCCGCTGCTACCCCATCGCGCCACATGATGGTTACTCAGCCACGCCCAATGTACGCCAACCAACTGTGAATAAGACCGAGAGTGAGACGAACAGGCACCCGCCTTCTACCCCTCCCCCTCCCCCCAAACCAACTTTCCATTTCTGTTAGCTGCCCTCTGCCTGACTGGCAGACAGATCTCATTGTAATGTGATGCAAGCTACATAGCTGCCAGTCATGAGCCAGTGGAATCTAACAAAGAATACCACAAAGTGGTGCGAATAGATTCTCTGGTGGGAACATCTCTTTGGAGTTGAAACACGAGAAACCCCCGGAGGCTGTGTGTGTTTGTGTGTGTGTGTGTGTTAGAGAGAGAGATATATATATGGGGGGGGGAGGGGGGGGGATTGTGGGGAAAAGGGAAAAACGAAAAAGTGGATGAAGGAACAACGAGACGGATAGGATACCTCCTGTGATTCTGTGATTGACCAGAGAAAAGACGTAAACGTTTATGGGGAAAACGGTGCAGAGAGTTGAAGTGGAAGTGAGAACCCATTTGCTGAAAAACCTTGCTAGTGGTGTCATTACTGCCAATTATTTGTTTATTTATTTATTTAGATCTACATAGTTTTCAGATTCAAAAGTCGCAAGCGTAAGTGCTTCGAAAATCATACAGAAACAGGGCAGAGACCTAGGACAAACAAACAGACCCACTCTCGCCATTTGCTTGACCATGCACCAATTTGTTCACTTACTCATTCACTAATTCTTTTGCTCACTCAACTCATTCTCAGTCCCTCTTTATTTCTCTCTCTCACTTCCCATCTTTAGGTATCGCTGGGTTGAGGATCTTAGCATAGATATTGGAAAGGTTGGACGGGGTAAAACAAAGCTAGACACACTAGAGGGCTCTGGTGTTCTGACCACTGGCCAGCGTGATTCACATCAGTACATAGAATCTTTTGATAGATGCCGCATGCCGTGGATTGGGGGATGAGTCAAGAAGTAGTGATTAGATTCCAAGTCGGGCGTATATATGTAATTTTCACGTAACATTCAGAAATAGCCGATGCCGTGGATTGCTCCTGGCAAAGAGGAGGACGGCCGACTATTGGTCCTCGGTTGACTGGAGCTGAGTGGACAGAGCTAATTATGCATGAGAACGAGCAGATTGCTGAGCGGGTGAAATGGTTGGAACTGGACGTTTAACTACATCTTTTAGCACCTGAGATAGCCTGTCAAATGACGTTCTTCTACTGCTGATAGCAGTGAAGTGGTTAGGAAACACATTGAAAGAGAAGGACAAATTTCTGTTTCCAAAACTGCATGTCGCTGTATATATATTTGCACATCAAGATCTAGAAAACAAAGAAAAGATGTCTTTAGTTCTATTTCAAAATCAAAAAGTAATTTGTTTATGAAGATAGAAAAGTCTTTATCCATATTGTTGGCTGAACAATTCGATGTTCATCAAGTTATATTTGACAATATTATACTAGGCAGGTATTTTTTTTAAGAATAAGTTTTATGACTAATTATTGGGTTGTTGTTTTTTTTTGTTGTTCATATATGTGTGTGTGTGTTTTTTTTCAGTACAAAGCCTCTTTAGTCAGTGATTTTGCAAACATGAGCACTCCACTATTTGAAAGTGGAGCCTTTCGGCCAATCATCTATAAAGTCCTGCCTCTGTCAGAGATAGTGCAAGCTCACACAATGATGGAGGCCAATGTCAACTTGGGCAAGATCATCCTCAAAGTTAGAGATGAGGAAAATGGAGGAAAAGAGGAACTGTGAACTATAGCCTGAAATTACAACCAAATACCTGGCTTACATAATCTTCCAGAATAATAATTGTATGTATGTCACAGAAACTTTTATGTAACAAAACCCGTGCTTTATACATTAAGAGGACTGAGCTAAGTAACTGTGCCTTGGAAGAGTTTATACTTGAGATTTTCACAGGCCTACCTTATGTATCTGTGAATGAATATCTACATGTATTACAGATATCTGGCACCAAACATATGAATAATGAAAATTAACTAATGCATGAAAGAAAAACATGATAGGATGCAAGCTGATAGAGTGGTGGCCAGTACATAGCTATGGGTAACAATAAAGTAACAACAAATGGCGTGCATAGCTATAACTTCATGAAAATTGAATGCCAAGTTCTACAATCGAAGTTTGCAGACAATAAGTAACTAACTTTAAAACAAACTTTTTTTTTTACACATGTACAATCATAAAATATACTCAAGAGGCATCTATTTTTATGCAAATTATATTCTATCTTTCTATTGACTGAGAATACAGAGTTTGTTCAATCTTACATAGTTTGTTTATTCCAGAGTACCACTGCTATCAAGCAAAAGCTGATGGGAATTGGGCATTTTTTTTTTTTCATTATATGAGTCATGCACTCTCTCAGCTTTCACTGCTTATCTCACCAATTCTATGACATATGACTTCACTTGATCTACAACATGACAGGTTTCTCTTTCATTGATTTCAAGATATTTGTGATATAGGGATACTGCAGGACATATTACATCAGGGATTCTGATTACCTGATAATGCTGATACCCACAGCTTTTGTAAAAAGTTGTTCAGATTGTAAAACTGTCAGTAGACAATGCGAAAAGCTAATACTGATGCTAAATCTGCCCTACTAATTTTAAATGTATTAATTTCCTGCAAAATCGTTAAGATTCAGTCATAGAATTATATAAACTTTGTGCTGAATTGATTTCTAGCTTTATTGAGTGTTGCCAGTCATGAAGTGTTGCCTGTCATGAAGTGTTCCCTGTCATGAATTTTTATCTTCAAGTTTTGTTATTTCCATTCTTAGATTATGCTAAATTAGTGGCAGCTGTGATGTTCTCTATAAGCATTTAACCACTCCATAGTCAAATTCAGGGTGGACTGTGCATTTCTGTTCAAATATGTCTTAAAGATGTGGAGCATTTTTGTTACTTGGTTAGCCTACTTGACAACACTTGTCATAATGTGTTTCTTATATTGCAATTTGTGCCTTGATGTCTCCTTTATAGGGAATAATGTATATTTATGCATATGTAATAGCTCTTTAAATTCTGTTAAGTAATTTTTCAAAAAAGAAGTCCTAGCCCATGGTTGTGAAGTATATAATACTATACTACACCCATAGTATTTTATCTACAAATAATGATAACATTGAATGAAAATAACAATAATGATTAACCCTTTGCTCACCAGAAGATTGAGCTATATTCTCAAATTTGTAGACCTAGTAATCGTAATTTTCATGTTGAAAATACAAATTGTCAGTAATCCAGTGAATATATGTTTTCTAAGTATTGCCTAAGAATATCAATTTAAACACAGCAGAAACAGCAAAACAAATGACTAAAATAAAAAAAGTCTTGATAATGAAAAAGTTCATGTTGCTGTTCTGGTGATCTAGTTTCATGTCTTTTGAAGTTTAATACTTTTAGATTGCATTTATTTCTAGCATCACCAGTGCCAGTTGCTGTTTTTAGAATCTCATGGGAGTAATTATTCAAAGATATAGTTTTCTTCTCAGAGCATCATTAAAAACAGTGTGGTTGACTGTATTTTTTTTTTTTTTTTTTGCTGTTCATTGCTAGAAATATGGAGAAATCTTTATAGATTTAATAGCTGAAGAAGAATTTTCAATTTAAATGTATCAAGTTGGAAGAAAGAAAAATAATCAGTGCACACTGGAAATTGACAATCCCTCCCCTCCCCCCTCCCCCACCCCCCAAAACATGTATATATAACATCGATTTCAGTTGTGACATATATGATCAGAACACTATGAATTTGAACTTACTTTCTCATTCTGTTTTTTTCAACGTAATTTTGTTTGCAAATATCTGAAGTGATAATGCTTTCAAAATTCATTTGAAAAATGAGTTGCAACTCTGTGAAAGTGAACTTGTTACTTTATAAAATGTATCTATTTACAACAATGATGGCAACTTATATTGAGATGGACTGATGCAAAGTTTTCATAATGAATATTTGAATGCTACTATTAAATTATAGTCCAGTGTGTGCTCTTTTTATTATTTTAAAAAAAAATTATTTATTTGTTTTTTAAATTGTGTTCTAGAGCATTCCAATTTTTGAAGGAAAGTGTGGCCAGTGGCACAAAATATGGAGTGAAACAGGGGAGGCAGGGAGTGTTTCATCCATCTGAAAGATTGAGAGAGCTTGAATCAGCAGATTAGTGGCTGAATTTTCATCCTAGGTGTAGAATTTATAACAAATTATAAAACATGAACGAGTTGAATATTACCCATCTTAGAGCACAATCACTTATCTAAGATAGAGAACGCTTGAATCAGTACATTAATGGTAGAATTTGGAACAAAACACACATGCATTAGTTTAATTGTTACCCATCTGAAAACACTAAGAGAAAGCGTGAATCATAGATTAAAGGTTGAATTTTCATCCTGCTGGTAGAATTTCAAAGGGTTATACATGAACTGGTTCATGTTAGCATCAGAGACAACTACTACTTGCTTGAAATAGTAAAAACAAATCAGTAGCTTAATGGCTGAAATTTATTCAACTGGGAGATTTTGCAACATGGTTTGAACAGGATTTGCAATGAAGTGGTTGGTTGTTACAAATCACTTTGATAAAGCAAAAAACACTGACAGTGTTTGAGGTTATAGAGGGTTCAGTGAAAATACTTAATTTTGTGTTTTCATTTATTTGTTTGTAATTTTGTGTAATTGCTTGTTTTGTTTTTGTCGTGCCCTTTGCTCAAAAAGTCTGTTTGAATATGATGAGACACAACAGGATGGAATCAAGTACTCCTCAAACTAAGGGCACCGGAAAAACCACATTTTTTTCAACATAAGTGAGCGAACTTTGAAATGCAGTTTGCTTTTTTGCACAAAACCTTTCTACATCTATTTAGAAATGTATTTCAAAGTTAACTTTGCTGAAATACATTAAGTGAAAGCTCCAAACTGTGTGATTTGGTCAGTTGATCTCAATGAGGATTGATAAGGATTAACAAAATTCATTTTCCATTTTCTCACTAAATTCAGCTGTACCAGCAGGTCACTCGTATTTGTAATTACCAGCACCTCAACTTCTACTCAAAGTGGAACAAAGGTTTTTTCACCAAATGAAAGAGAAATGAATAAGATACCAATAATTCCAATAATTGAGTCAAAACTTTACCAGCGCCTGATTTCATCATGTTGCACTCATTTGAACTGTTTGCAAGCCGACAGTGGCAGTATATAGCAGTATTTACTTAGAATATTTCTACATCTCTGTCTACCAATGCCTGCTGCTGTGCTATTTCAGTGCATTTACTATGATTTACACTATATCACTGTCTGTCCAAACTTCATAGATTAAAATGATTGTATTGTGGGCATGCAAATAGTACTTTCTGTTACCAATATATTACATATAGACATTCATTACGTTCTCTATCTACATTTCAACCTCCTGGAAGTGATTATATTGGTACATACTATGAAGAAAAACTCTTCCTACATAGCACAATGATAGTAGCAAAAGCTGTATCAGTGAGATCTCAAGTGTGTCATAATTTTGCCATAATAAACAAAGAATAGCAGAACCAGTAGTGTACTGTTAAATTCAGACTCTTACATGACACCTAAAGAATCAATCAATTTCAAGATAGCTTACACTGTCAGTTCAAGGTCATTCAGTCCCATTGTCATTCAGCATGTTATTCAGTGTTGTAATTCAACCTTTGCAGTTACCTAAGTTACAGTATTACCATTCAAATCCATTGAGAAGTAGGAATAAAGGTTATCCTAGCATATATTGTTCAGTGCCATAAAGTCTGAATACCAAATAACCAATTCTTGAATATTCAACAAAATGAAATGTGTGTATGTTTGAATTGTTCTGTAAATCAATCTTTCCTGTAGTCCATGTACATATGACATGAAGCTGTCTCTCAAATGATGAAACAACCCATAAAAGAGAGACACATATACAAGAGAAGACAAAAAACATGATATGGGATGAAATGTAAAATCTGTCTCCACATCACATTCTGAAATATCTACCAAGGAAATGATGATGAATGCCTCATATTTTACCAGAGACTGATATTTAGTTTTGGGAAAGGAGACTGTCTTTTTCATGTCCATGATTTGTGACAACATTTAAGGAGGGGGGTGGGTCCTGAAATTTGGATTTTGCTAAAAAAATGCGATTTTGGGTTTTTGTTTTCTCTTAAAA
>JBCEWB010527719.1:0-18873 GCA_039654565.1 Peronia peronii | reverse complement strand
GTGCGTAACGTACACACGGGACCTCCGAAATATATTCGCCCTTATCCGAGAAGGCTAGACGTCAGGTTTCCCTACCCACTGGAAGGCAGGGGACCGTTGAGTCATTGAAAAAATGCGGGGTTTCGAGCAATAGGGTTAGGATTAGGGTTAGGGTTAGGATTAGGTTATATATAATAATAATAACTTATTTAGATTACGCTAAATCTAAATCTTTGCATAAAAAAAAAACAAAAAATGTCATGTTTGACCCGGTTTCCAATGTAAACACAGCTGATTACCGTTTCTGCACATGCGCATTAGACCGGCTGACCTTCTGTCTGTAGACCCATGTGACAAGTCCGTTTTGGCTGTGTGTTCCACCAAGTGAAGAGGGTTAAACTACACTAAATGAAAGTGGCAATGGGCCCGCTTGTTCAAGAATGTGCCCACCATATTTTGCAGTACACGAATTTCGTTCCAAGTAACATACAATTCAGTAACAAGACTCTCTCGTCTTTCATACATTGGCATTTGGCTCTTCTAAACAGTCACCTCTTGAACTTGAATAACTGGGGGATGTCGGTGGGTTACTGACGGGGGTACTGGTCAATATCATGACATAGTACCGAGAAAATAAACAATTAACTCTATAACTATCAGTAGTTACCATTGGAGTCAGAATATATCATGTGTGACAGAAGGTCGTGAGCCTCTGTCCGTTGTTTACATATCACATTCAACACATTATAAATTGATATTTTCCTTTCTTTCACAGGGGTTTTTAATTATCTTTTTGCTTTATTTTTATCAACACACACAAAAAAAAATCACCAAAACAAGCAGCCACTTACAGCCGAGATCATCCTATTTTCTTAGAATTGAAAGAGGGGAGAAAAAAAAAACTATCGGTTATTTTCGCATTTCTAGAGTTAAGGATCGGGGATTGGGAGAGGAGGGGGAGGAGGGGGTGGTTTCAGGAAAAGGGCGCAATAATAATGAAATAAAATAAAAATAAACCAAAACAATGCAACGCCTGGGGACTAGCCGGTGAGTCATCCATCCAGTCCCGGTTGTTTGGACTAAGCGCGTGCTTTGGTGAGAGAGACAGAGAGAGAAGGAGAACAAAAAATCGCCAGAGAATTAATGGTGAGTCAGGACTTTTATCCCGAGGTCGAAACGGGACTTGGTTGTGTGTTGAGAGGTGGTGGGGGGGGGTGGTGGAGGGGGGTGGGTAGAGTTGGGTGAGAATGATAGGTAGATCCACAGATATCAATTTCAAAATGACAGAGTAGGATAGGGAAACGGGGTGCGAGACTGTTAAACCCATTTGTAAGACGAGCTGTATTGATTCAGGAACTGAGAGAGAAAGGGAGTGGATGAGAGAGAGAAAGAGGAGACAGATGTATAGATGCAAAGAAGAGAAAGAAGGAAATAAAGAGAGATACAGAAACAAAAAGAGAGAAGGAGAAGGGGAGAGAGAGGAACGAAGAGCGAGAAAGGAGAAAATGAGATAGAGTGCACGAAAGAGTAAGAGAGAGAGCGGGTGAGAGCGAGAGAAAGAGAGAAAGGGGGGGATAGAAAACAAGAGCGACAGAGAGAAAACGAGTACAGACTCTGCAGAGAATAAAAGAAAAAAAGAGATGATGTCAACAAAAAAGGAGGAAGCTATCGAATGAATGGTATTGTAAAGAGCCACTTGGATGTAATGTGAGAATAATGAAGAAAGGGCGAAAGAAAGGGCAGGATTGGACGACGGAATAATAATCAACGGAAGGAAGGAAAGAGAAGACCGCAAAGAATGGGTGGCCTCAGAAAACGTTTCCAAAACTTGCTATTGAAGTGAACATAGAAGTCCTAGCAACTCTTCGAGTTCATTGTGCAAAATTAAAGAAACTCAGTAGTCTTGCTTAAGACGCAAAATTAAAAAAGTTCAATAGTCTTGCTCAAGACTTCCTCCGTTCAGATTTATCAGCGTATTATTCTGATATCGATGATGGTTGATATTTTTGGCCTGACATTTAGAAAGAGTCAAGTAGTGATTAACTTTTATCAGATAATGACCGATGATTTACAAGAATGCCGGTGTGCTATAGAGTTAAAACATTCATTATTCTTGATGGGTCTTGCCAACTTGATGTTGGCAAAGATAATAAAATCCTAAGATCTGGAAACGAAGCTGAATTCTTTCTAAAACCAGCTGTCATTAGACGAGATTAAGAGACAACTTAGGTCTCTCTTTACAAGCTGTCTAACATGTCGACCGGAGACAAATGAAACAGAATTTTTAAACCTTCACCCGTCAGAGTAGGCCTAGTGTATACAAATATTTTAAAAAAAAAAAACAAAAAAACTAACAACAAAATGTAGAGCTTTTTTGGTAAATCGACTTACAAGAACTGAAGAATGAACATGAGAACCGTGTAGAATATAGGACAAACAAAATGTAGTTTTCCATCTGGGAAATGGTCACTTGAACTATAGAACTAAATTACAAACAAAGTAGAAAATCAGACAAGAAAAATAATGATGGACTTTAAACTGACTTATCAGAGTTAAAGAACTGATTCATAAACAATAGTAGACTCCTGTCTACAATTTACTTACCGCAAAGATAGAGCGCCTAGTCGAAGGCAAAATGACGCAAGATAAAAAGAATATAGCTCTAGGAATATGAAGGGAAGCACAACGCACACAGTGACAATATCTTTGCCTTCCAAGTTGAGAAAATGGGCTATCATAGCCAGATAGGAGCATTCGTCATATATATCAGCCAGAGAGATTTGGGCATCTCATTCTGGGGTTTGAGTGGTTCAGTTCCTAAGCAGTGGTTCTTGTGCAAGTGAAAAACTCACGCTACATTACCAAGTACTGCATATAGAAACCACTATTCTCAACTTTGTACAGTGCTAATGTCAGTAAAATACAGTGCATCATCTCTATAAAAGAGAAATATGTTAGGGAGGCATATCTACGTAAAAGATCTAAAAGAAAGATAGTTTATAACTATATGACAGAATGCTACTAAGACTGGGGGTAGACCCTGTATAATTATACAAAGGCAGTCATTAACTGGTTATGCAATTTCAATTCGTACAGTTCGTATGCTTCCATCTTGAAATTTAGTCTTCTCCTAGCAGCCAGAGCGGCGAAGTCTCCACTGAACGTTTTGCATCCATTCTCCGATGCTTTCACATCGTGACTGGGAGCTTTTGATATCAGATTCTCTACCTCAAAGGTGTCGATATGCCAACTCAAGATAGTGCTCTATACACACAGGGTGGGACAAAATTCATGGTTCACTTTCTATTTATATTTCTTAAATGCTTATTAGCGCACACATGTACAAAGTTAATGTTAGCATATTAAGAAATAAAAAAATAAATTTAAACAATGTAATAACAATAAAACAAGTATATTAAGAAATTAATATGGCTAATAATTGAGCCCTGAATTCTGGTCCATGCCGAAGAATGTCACAATAGGAACAAATCTGAAAACTGCCAGCAGAATAAACCAAACTTGAAAAGGTTCTAAAGAAAGAGTGACATAAAGAAATAAACAGAGGAGAAAGAGAAAAAGAGAAAAAAAAGCATCTTTTTCTGCTAATCTTTAGCTCTAATTTATCTCAGATCACAAGGCCACATTCAACTGATTGACAAAACACTGTAGGATTGCACGAATAGCTAACTCCATGCCAAATGACAGATTCCAAGCTAGAAGAAAGACTTATGATAAAACTTTGTGTTATAATGAATGATGTTGATCTAAGCAATAGGATGGCAAAAATCAATTCGGTCCAACATTTCAGTAATAAGAAGTCTTGAATCATTCACATTTCAGTACAGACAAATTACCATATATTTCTTCCAAATAATCCCCAACAAAGCCAACTATCCCGCACAACTATTTTCACAAATCTGCCTTCATACATTTATTTCACATCAAAAAACTAGGAATTTGTACAACTCCACAGTATGTAAAGACACCACGAAAAACTGAAGACATTAACTCGCCCTCGAAGATGTTTCACTCCTATGTGAAATGAGTGAGCTCTTAAATTTGTTCAAGACTAAATTGGTTGGTATGGTATCAATGGAAAGAGAAATAAATCTTCATTTTTAGAAAAAAAAATATTTATTATTCAGCTGTAACTCCTCTGCGCCAAGGTATTGTTCATACTTCAAATAAATTTCTGTGATTCCATAGTCAAATAAATCAAATGTTCTCAACGCAAACTTCCTAGAAATTTTCGATTCATTTCACTGGGTTGCGCGACAAATAATTAGCCCACGAATTAGCCCTTCGCACAAAGCTTGGCACGGCCTGAAAAGCTAGAATGTCCAGTAATCCTAAGCAAATAATATGTCACGCGCTTTTCTGAGTGAGCAGAGTAATCCAGAGTGGACTGTTAACAACTAACGACTCATGGTGATCTGGTTATGTACAGACGGCTTGATACCCTGTGACAGTTGGTGCGAGATCGATGATCGCTTCTTGGGCTTGTGCACCCAACGTGTGAGTGAATGTGTTTGTTTGTGAATGAGTGAAGCAGTGAGTGGGTGTGTGTGTTTGTGAGAGGGTGAATGAGCGGAGTGCTGAGTGTACGAGTAAGTAAATACTGTGTATGTATGATTGCAGATCTATTAATAAATGTCTTTGCGTGTATGATGTGTACGTTAAAGGAATGTCTCGCATTGTGGATACAATGTACATCATTCTGTATTCGCAGTTCACAAAGAAAGAAACGGAAAGTAACCAAGACGATCAAGAAAGAAAAAAGAGAGCAAAAGAGAAGGAAGAGGGAGGGATGGAGGGGAAGAGATAGAGAGAGATGGGAGGGAGGGTAAAGGAGAGAAAAGTCAGGAAAATAGGATAATACTTCCCAGAATACTCTGCATTCAGAAGTGCGATTGTCACTCATGCTTATTTCAAATAACAATCTACTCCATTGTTATTCACAGAAGAGGAGAGAAGATATGCCAGACCGAGTTCGATATTGTGAGAAACTGTCGTGAATGTATGCCTTATCTTCTTGTGCATCGCATAGTCAATGTGCGAATATGCGGGTTATATGAAGCGCTTACAACCCATATTGTGTGGATATGTATGCAGTCTGCTCACTGATATATTATAAATACTTATATGCGAATGTGGAAGTGATTTACAGAGTATTATTTCTTATTATGTGTATGTGTGCAATTTGTTCGCGAGTGTGTGTACATGTGCGTGTTCTGTGTTAGTGCAAGTGTAGGCTTGCTCTGTTGTGTGTGTTTGTGTGTGTGTTTGTGAGCGCGACATGATCTAAGACAGCCCTGACTCACGAGATGACTGTCTCGCTGCTTTGTGCCTTGTTCCTGTGTGTGAGCGCTGTCGTTGGATGGCCCGAGGGACGGAAAGAAGGGGAAAAGGGGACGGGGAATGAGGCGGAGGAGGTTACTATAGTAAGGAGGATGGGAGTCGGTGAGTGGGTTGGAAGGGGGGGGGGAAGAGTGAGTACAAGTTCTCAATTGTAGTACTTCGCTGGGAAAGGGTGTGAGAGGAGAGAAAGAAAAAAGAGAGGAGAGGGGGGAAGGGGGGGGGGGGGACTCTAGGGAGTATGAGATCGAGAATAACGAGGGGATGGGTGACTGCAGTTCTCAATAGCGATTTGCTGCTCAGCAAGAAGAGAGTCTGAGAAGAGAAGGAGACAGGAGAAGAAAGAAGAGAGAGGCGGGAGCCATTGAAGTGTCTTTAGGGCTAAAGAGTGCACCATTCATTATCCCTGTCACGGCTTTTGTTTTTGCTTTCTCTGAGCAAACACACCGGATGTCTTGGACCACTGGGTGAGCATGTATGACAACTGGTCTGCTTTGCTTCACGGTAGCCAGAAGAAAGGAAAGGCTTTATGAGGGCAGATGAAGAAGCGTAATATTCTGAAATCATCTCTATAATATATTGAATGTGAGAAATGAGTTCTTTTGTTGTTACTGTTGTTGTTGTCAAATTTTTTTCTAACTTAGAAACAGTCCTAGCAAACCAGTAGAGATACTGGGAAACACCTCTCAGTGAACACTCAACTTTAAAACAGCTGATGTTCATCTGATGTGCCTAGTACTCACTCCAGGAACTAATGCAGCTTTATACTGAGACATGAGAGCATTGCCTATGGTTCTGGGTGTTCATTTTCCAGTTGTGGTGCACTTCCATTTCGTCTGTTTCTTGTTTAACTTCTGTATGTATGTTTGTTTAAATTCATATTAAACTGCCTATCCGCGGGGATACAGTAACATTATATCAATCATGGCAATATTCAGATATTTAAATCGATGGTTATCAAATATAAAGAAAAAAAAAACATTTTAAAAATGTCTTTGATCATGATGGATCAGGAAATTTAATGTCAAAATCATCCATGTATGACCTTCTATTTATGCACATGGAAACGTCCATGTGTGACCTTCTTTTTATGCACATGCAGTATATGAACATGAAAACTCTTACAGCTGAACGAATGAAGAGACAAGCTAATGAGATATCTGCATTACTCTTAACCTACAATATTAAATTAATATAATAACAATTTTACCGGAGGAATATTGTCATTATTGACTTCTTTTGCCCACTCAGACAGAACGTCAGTGAAAGAGTACCATTGTTGTACAAATAATAAAGCAAATAAACCGATTTGACAAGAACGATAACAAGCGATCAAGGAATATTTCAATCACGTCTCTCACCTTGCCTGTGCCCTGGTACATCCTCAGCCCCTGCTCAATCATCCACACGACTATCTCCTTATGTACGTGAGTAAACTCCTGCGCTATCGCTGCTCATCAACGGTACAGAAAAGAAGCGAGGCATCGTCGTAGGAAAGAACATGGACGATCAGAAAGGGAAACAACAGAAGGAGAGGGCAAAAAACCCACAACTTCGGCTTACTCTACCAAACTACACCACATTCTTACGCCACGTTAATACCACCTTGTAACATTTCCTCAGGGTAGGCCAGAATTCTAAATACCGTGACAAAACACCGTTTCCACCACAGTTTAATTGAAGAATAGTTTTCCAAAACCCAATAAGTAAGTTTTTTTTTTATTTCTCAGAAACTTGAGGAAAAAGTTTCTATTCAATGGTTAATTATGTTAGCTTTTGTCGCTTGGCATTATTGTTTTCCTTCTTCAATTGAAGACCACATTATATCCACGTACATATCAAAATCAATATGGTTAGCTTCCATTAAGCTAATGAGACAATTCCCTCTAAAAGTTGGAGAATTGATTTATCGAGTTTTGGAAAACTATTCTTATTTCCCCACGTTTTCAAGTATAATTTTCCACAACATTCAAACATAACCCAACGCATCTCTTCATTCTGTAAAAAATGCATTTTGTTAACCACTCTTTTAAAACAGATCACAAAAACTAACTCTAGATTTACTCGAAATGGAAGTTTCAAAGATAAGCCGTTTTTTCACAGTTCATATGAGATAGGCAGATGTGTTTATCTTTTCCATCCCTGCGTAACGTTTTTTCCCTTCCACCTTGTTGTTCTCCCGTACCCTCTGCGGTCTCGCTCTATGTTCTACATTGTTTGAGCTTCTGCTAATGGCTACACGTGCCTTGGAACTCGGGTTGATGGACTCTTTTCTTGGATGGGCATTTATGGATAATAACTCGGACATCAGATGATTTATTTGAGGCATGTACTTTGAGCTAAGAAAATACAAAATACCGGTACTGGAAATGGCCTATCTGTGTTGAAAGAGGGATTGACAAAATAAAAGGAGGGAAAACAATGAAGCGCTCTGAAGTGATCCAGAAGTATATCAATTGATATACAACATAGATCAGGTGGTGTTTACATTGTCCAGCTGACTGGTGACAGATCAGTTTGCAACACTGGCCATAGTAAAGTTGAAGAGAAATTTCTTCATACCGCAAGGATGTTCGTGGGTCACCCGCAAGCCAAGAAGAAATCAAGTAGATTAACACTGCGCTTTAAGGTCTGGCTGGTACGTGCACTTCTGGAAAATTGAAAGTGTGCTATATACAAACATTTTAAGTACAAGAGAATCTGAATAAACAGATCTCTATCTCACCTTTAGACACCGGCACATATATAATCCTAATATACCAGTGCCATCGAGACTGCAGCTGTTGGCTTTCTTGTCACTTAAAATGCAATTGTTACATCATTTTGGCACAGAAAGAACAAAACAATGTAGCATATCCATCACAATAATACCGAATGACCATGAAGATCCACTTGCCTGTTTCCACTGTCGATGAAAGAAACGAAATTCTTGCCACTTGGGGATTTAGTGGAACACTCATGAACCAGCACAGAGAACACACCTATAAAGCTCTTTAACACATTTGCAAAGATTTTAATCATGGTATAAACATGTCTTATCTACAATGAACAGCAAAAGAGCATACACCTACGCCTTTAGATAAGATATATAATAATCAGGTTACGGACTTCAGTTCAGACAATGGATTTAGTAGGTTGGCTCATCTCATGATGAATTTCGCCAGTATAGTGCATAGGCACATTATGACCGAACAAATGAACAACAACAACAACAACAACAAAAAAGAACAATGTAATACGATGTTCGGGTCATTTCTGGATTTTTTTCAAGTAGTTTTCGAGGTGGTTTATGCTGAGAATGAGTGCGCACTAATGGTAAGTACGCGCTGACTGTGAGCACACATACAGGGGGTCAGTCAAAAAGTTCAAGTACAAGCATCTCACCGAGGTTGAGGGGCAGGTAGATACGGGGCCACCAGGTGGTTTCTGTGCGTGAGTGTGTGCAAATGTGTGCGAGTGTGCGAAAGCCCATGTGTGTGTGCATATATATATATGAATGGAAGGAAAGAATGAGTACCGTGTATCTCTATCTATCTGAACCTGGCGGAGGTATGGGACCTCAAGGAAAGGAAGTGGGGCGGGAGAGGGGCGGGGGGGGGGGAGTCTCAAGAGTATGTGAGGACGTACGAGAATGTGTATGAGTGCGCGAATGCAGAAGGGAGAGGATGAGTACTGAATTCTGTGTATCGAGCTACAATCGGGGATAGGAAAAGGAGATGGAGCGGAGATCAAGACCCACTGTGTGGACAGACACAGATTTTAGCCTGCAAAGCATGCGGATAAAGTTCGGGTAGCTGAGTGATCCACATATATGTGGGGAGAAGATCAGAGAAGATGTACACAGGGAAGGGTGAAAATGAGAAAGAGAAAGGTGTCATGAGATAAAAACTGAGGTAGAACAGACATCCTCTCCCTTTCAGGAAGAAAAAAGACAAAGAATAATGAGAATAATGTATCATAATGATTAAAATGGATGAATATACAAGCAGGAATTCAATGATTATGGAACAAATGATTAGAAAACAGAAAGAATGAAAAAGACAGAAAAAGATAGAAAGAATAAATGACGCGAACCAATGTACGAATGCACTACAAGCAACCGAGAACATGATATTCCTAGCTTGGATTTAGGCTAGAAATGAACCTTTACATAATTATGTGACATAGGGTAGGAGAACAAAGAGGAACATAATAAAATATGTAGACTATAGAGCAGAACCAGAAGTCGAACAGAGAATCCAACAACATGATCATAAAAAGAATGAAAAAAGAAAAAAGACAGAAAAAGAAAAAGAAGAGAAAAGAAAGAAAGACAGAAAGAAAAAGATAGGCAGAAGGAAAAAAAAGACAAAGATTAAATGACGTAAGCCAAAATATGCATGGAGAATAAGAAATCTAAAAATTCCCACTAGGGATTAAGCTAAAATAGCCTCAACACGTGTGGCATAGAATCAGGAGAAGAAAGACGAGTATGATACTGAACACTATTAGAAAAAAAGCGCGAGCAATCGAACACAAGTTCAAGACATGATCATAGAAAAATAATATGAGAAAACAAAAAGATGAGAAAGAAAGAAAAAAAAAGATAGGGAAGCTTCTATCCCACAGACAGATGAATCCAAAAATCAGTCAGAGCGAAGCGATCCGGCTTTCACGCCCGATTATTGCATTTCCAAGCCAGCTGTTACACGGATATCCAGAACAGTGCTGTAATCCCTGCCCCGTCACTGATCCAATAATGTGTGCTCTTCTGATCTGATCAAGAACAAAGATCAACCCTGTCAAAGTATGGGGACATCCAGACCTTGAATATAAGTTGGTAGTAGTCCCGAGTGTTTTTTAAGGGGCCCGACAGATAATATTGGATTGATGTCATCCGTCTAAAAACAGTTCAGCTGCATTGTTACAATGAACATTTGTCAATTAGTACTGACAAGTTATCAGTCATATTCTTTCCCACTCATTTAATTTTGCGATTTGATTACGAATAACGATTAATAATAATCCTTTTATTATACTATTGTACTGAATTCCCACTGCATTTGTATAGAAAGTGGTGAAACTGAAGTTTTAGTGTTCATAAATCGAGTTTAATTCTGTTCTTTCGCTTAATCCTAGCAGTGTTCCGTTTGAGCAAGAATAATCTTATAGTAATTCTATAGTACTCATCTCCAATAGGGTTAAAATGAAAAAGTCGTGTAATTGACATGTGATTATTACTGAAACGCTTTTTAATTCTGTTCTGCCACTTATGCAATGTCCTTTTAGATAAGATCATGGACGAGGATTAACATAATCTTACAATGGCCGAGTCCTGGTGAGTTTGATTGGAAAATGATGACACAAATTGTATTAGTCATGAAACGACTTTCAGTTTTGCCGTTTCATACTTTATTCAGTAACTGTTCAAGCTGAGCAAAAACAACAATGATTAACAATCTTATAGTGGTACGTTTGTTGTGGAGTCTTACTGAGTTTCAATATGAAACTGTGTTACTGAATTCTCGATAGCCACGGACTGTACTCACTCCTAGACACTTTGGCATTTGGTCGAACATGAGAAAAGTGTGTTCTATGGTACAGCTGTCATCTTGGATTTGGACGAAAACTGATCTCAACTTAAACAGCTCTGGAGATTTCTCACCCGTATTTTCTCACTGACTTAATAATGCTGTTCTCGACTGAACAAGAGAACGTGTGGCCCAAGAATGAACAACAACAACAAACGGTAATTTTCATAACATTGTGAATGTTGTGGAAAAAAAAAGAATTAAACTTCATTGTTGTAGAAATCTCACGACTTTCAACGATTTTCAGATGATATACTTGTTCATATGTCATATCTATATATGTGTATCTATGATAAAATAATGAATAGAAGTTTTCAGTCTCTGTTGGTTTCAGTGCACTTCACAGACTAATGTTCTTACTGTCATGCTGGATCCTTATTCTAAACTCATACAGTATGACGGCAGTAATACAAATAACAGATGCATATTCATCCCGTAGATTAACTGGATTGCGCTAGAATACAACAAATTATAATCCTTTTGACGCTGCACCACTTCGAGCCTTGAAGGAGAATGGTATTTCTAAATTCTAGTGCTAACAAGCAATTTTATGTGCTGTTTGGTCTCAGCAAAAATAGATGTCGATCCTGTGTGCTTGATGCTATACCACTCGAGACTTGAAATAGAAATCGTTGCTTCAGTTTAAGAAAAGAGAATTAATTGCTTTCATACCTGTAGGTGTCATCAGTCCAGTATGCCATTTGGTTTGAGCAAGAGTGCCCGTTATTCCAACGCCGTAGCTTTATTTTTTTTTCGAGCTTGACTGAAAGTTGCACTTGTTGCTTCACTGTAAACGGCCAGGTAGGTAAGTTTTCTTTATGATCTTATCATTGGATATCCGATGAGTTTCACAGAATACAACACTAGTTCTTGGCAAAACTAAGAGCTGAATCTACAGACGTTCTAAACAAATGGGAATAACGAAAAATGGATTCGGCTCTTATCCACCACACTAGGAGAAAAAAAGCACGACAAATTACATGAATTGTCACCATGGCAACGACTTCATTTAGCTCACGCCTGGACAGTGTGAAGGGCGTTACACATAACAAATCTTAGCAATAGAGAATGAAGGTGAATGTTCAGAAGTGCTATGTTGCTTAAGTTGCTTTTCTTTCCTTTTTTTTTTTCAGAATACCAGTGCTCATAATTAACTAAGATAATGAGGGATGTTTTTTTTTTTCTTTCAGGCGTAAGGCTGCAGGTAGACAGCGCGGACCCGGCAAACTGAACGTGGTGGAATAATGAACTGTGAGAAGATGTCACTGGGAGAGACAGAAGGAGAGAAAGCGAGACAAAGGAAATGTAAGAAGGGAAGGTTGGATGAGAGACAGACAGGCAGAGGAGAGAGACAAATGCAACAAAAGACAAGGAAAAGATGCTGTATACATCATACGAAGTAGAGAAGGACAGAGAAAGAGAACATAAAAGGGAAGAAAAATGTTATGTGGAGACAGAGAGACCGAAAGAGGTGAAAGGAAAGGGGGGGGGGGGAGGCACACAATTAGACATGCACACAAAATGAGAGAGAGAGAGAGAGAGAGAGAGAGAGAGAGAGGTGGGATGAGATGAACAAAAAGCCAAAAAGAGAAAACGGTTGAAAGAAGAAACTGGGCGGGAGTGAAAGCGAATACTAAAAGATTGAGATTAAGATCAAATAAAAACAAAGTGCACAACAACAGCAGAGAACAGAATGCTGGATCACAACAGGATATTGGACAGCAATGCAAAAACACAACCAGGACAACGGACAAATACAATTATAGAGCAGTGGACAAACACAGAAGGAAGGAAAACAGCTTGCAGTGGCTGGCTCGGAAATGTCATTACAACAGCAGTGGATTTGGAACGTTAAAAAAAACATATGGTGAAACAACAAGATGCTCGCTCGATTATTGAACTCGACAATAATTAGACATGTCCAGGCACAGAAAAAAAATGAGCATTGCCTCTTTCCTTGTAGTTCGGCCCAACTCAATTCTGGATAAGAGGAACAACATGTCGGCTGTGTAAAAAATAGTGAAGGCGTTTCTCACTTCGTTCATTTCTTTCTCTTTTATTACCTAAGATTCTACTGTCCATCCCTCCTGCGACTCCTTTCCTTCCTCCCATCCTACTTTTATTCCTTTACATTAATCAAGATCTCCCTCCTTCTCGCCCTCCATACCCTCACCTATTCATTCGTTCACTCTACTTTCATTACCGCTTTTCCTTTCTCTCTATTTGATTATCTTCGTTATTTTCTCTTGACCTTGAGAGTATCAGTAGACATCCCAGCTGGAGCATCGGACTTTCTCCAACAACATGTTTATTCATGTCTCAGAAATGGCAGGCTGACCTAGTAACAACATAAACCCGCTCAAAACTTTTTTTTTTTCGCGGGGGGAGGGGGGGGGGACTATATTGTCTGTAATTTGCAGAACAAACTTAAACGCATAATTATAATCATGAGCAACGCTTGGACCAGACCGATCTTTTGACACTTTAACCGTTAATATTATTGCAATGTCTCTCAACTGTAATTATTTCTTTCAGTTCCAGGACTGAAAACACTGAAGGAATATCGGGAAACGCTCACCTCGAGTCTTTCAGAGAACGGCCAGAAATATGAACCAGCAAAGCACACAGCTCAGGGGGAGACAAATAAACCTAAAGGAGGGAATAACAAACGAAGGGAAGAAAACTCCACTGAACAAACCAAACCGGTGTTACTGGGCATGGGATGAAGGGGAATAAATCTACGGAAGACGAAACTGGTACGCGTATATTACTCTGGTTTTCATGGTGTGGTTGAAAGGATTGCTTTTGGGTGAGAAATGTGTGGCAATCTTTTATATATATATATATATATATATATATATATGCGTGTGTGTGTGTGTATGTGTGGTTGTTCGTGTGTGTTTAATCTGACAAAATAAGAGATCTGAACAAGAAATCACCCTAACTGCAACACATACACAATTTCAAAATTTGACCATTGAAAGCTTCTTGTTTTAAGCGTCACTGACATTGTTCTGAAAGAACTGAAACTGTCTGAAATTAAAACACTTTTCTATGAAAAGTAACTTGATCCTGAATCTGAAATTGCGTTAGTTTAGTTTTCGTGAAGTTGACAGTTAAGATCAATTTGATCAACAGTCAAATTGCTGTTTCTTCAAACCAATGCCAGTAGCAGTTAAAATAATTAGGCTTTCAAGGGTTGAATTACTATGGAAAAATTTTTCTTGTCATCCAAATGGAAATGAGCGAAGAAAATAATGCGGTGGATTCAGTAGGGCAGGTACGCTGATATAGAGAAACAAACTGTCAATCAATGAAGAAATACACTGAATAGGTCCAGATCTAAGTACCCAGATAACTTCATGCATGTCAATGTTCCAAGAAGTCATAGAGAATGAAAAGAGTGGAAGGATGAAAGGAACGACGTAGAAAGACAGAGAAAAAATAGACAGACAGACAGACAGACAGACAGACAGATAGGATAGATAGATAAGTAGGTAGGTAGATAGGCAGACAGGTAGACAGATAGACAGGCAGATAGATAGATAAATAAATAGATGGAGAAAGAGGAGGGGAAGAAAGAGAGAGAGAGAGAGAAGAAAATGGGAACAGACTGTAAAGAAAAAGGTAATATGTCTCGTGTGAACGGGTACAAACACCAAACTTTGTTGATGAAATCCACAGTGATTTTTAGCTTCTGTTCGTTTCAATGCTCTTAGTTAAATCTTTGGATCCTAGATGGGAGCTCATACAACACAATAGGAGTTACAGATGAATATTCAAGTTTTCTGTTTTATTTATTTATTTTGTGTATGGGTGGAATTTAAAGCAACAAGAGGCCAGGGGAGAGGGAGGGTAAACTATGAGAGCATCAGGATTTATTCTGTTATTCTCGTGCTCATGATATGATTCTGAGAGACAAAAATGTTCTGGAAACAAGATCAAGTATAATCAAGTGAGCTTCATTTTTCCGTTTTCTATCGCAAGCCCGGGTAAAGATGGGAGTTGGGAGCTGCCAGAGAGAAAATCGTAAATCAGAGGAGAACTAAATTCGCATCTTACAGGATCATCTCTCACGAACTATTACAGAATGCCTTTTTCATCAAAATCGTATCATTTGCCCGCCATTATATAACTTTTTGCAATAATGGAAAACAACCTATAGCGTCACTTTATTCTGGAAAAGCTGCATTTCATTCACTGCTTATTGAAAAAGAGATCTCACAACGAAGGAAAAACTGTCTTTTGTCAAAGCGCTTTAGAGTTCTGGCCAGCTAGGGCTAGCAGTTGGTTAATGATGTACCTGCTAAAAGTCCCTGACATAAAATTGGAAATGGGAAGGGGCAGGTGTAATGATAAACAGTCAAGCACAGAAAAAAATTGAGCATGAAAACTAAATTAGCTAAATTTATGGGCTGGATACTAAAACTTGTCTACCATTTTTCTTTCCTGTTGTTTTACTTTCAGAAATTCTTTGAAAGATCTATGAGGTTTTCATAATTAAAACGCTAAGCTGAGACAAAGCCTCATTCGTACTTCTTGGGAAATAACAACAAGAATATCTGATTCGGAAAGAAAAAAATATAAGCTGATTGCTTTGAATTCAGAAGAGTTGATTAAGACATAATAATGATTCTGCCTGTTGCTGCTAGATTTCAACTTTATTTAGGCAAATGTTTAAATTTGTGAGTACATAATATTTATGCCATATTAGTCTCTCACTGCTGTGATACTATTCTGCTTTTTTGGACTTTTCACTTTAATACAGAAAAATTTAGTTTTGATTTGAATTTGGACCGTACATTAAAAAATCGCTGATTTAGCACCATCAATGAAAGAGTCGAAAGCCACCAGAACTATCGTCTGTATCTACATTGCTTCAGATGAATATTGCCGCATCTGTTAGTGAAGTGATAGCTTTATAGCGCTACTTAACAATTTCGTTCGCTTTCACTACCTCATCCACAACATTGCTAAGCATCCCCACGAGTTCTGAGGAAAATGTCGGTGTGAAATATGAGGCAGGCAGAAGCCGCTGATCGGTGAATTGAGTAGATAATGAGATGGAGTAGATGCGTGAGTTAATGCTCAACAGGCCTGCCTCCCTCGACAGATGATAAGCGAATACAAATACACAGGGTATTTATTGAGCAGAGGAGAATTCGCCACAGGAATTCAGTTCTTACTTTATAGTAAGTAGAGTACAAGTGGAAGGAAGATAAAAGTTGAGATCAAATAATGATCATTTACAACCTTCATTTACAAGGAAATATGTTATTTGACAAACAACAGACATACATTGATTTATGACTTTGCGACACATATATGACGTTACGAAAACCTTGGTTTTTGTGTGTGTTGTTATTGTTATTTACAATTATTCGAAATGTTGCACTATTATATATATATACATATTATATATATATATAACTGTGTTTTGAGACACTGTGACATAGGAAAATGCATTGCATCATGTTGCTGCCATGACTGACAATATTTAATAAAATAAGATGAAAGTCAGAGAATCTTGGACAGAGTAACTTTTTTCTATCATTATGCTTGTGATGGTAAAAGGTGATTATCTGAATTGGTCTTCCCTTATGCCATCCTTCATTTTGGTGCGGCTATGGTAGCGGAAAGGGCACAGTGAATGTGGAATAAACGAGAAACATAAGAAAAATAGAGGGAGAGAGAGAGAGATACAGAGAACGAGTGCATAAGGAGGGGGAAAAGAAAGAAAACATGTGGCATAAAGAGAAAGAAGCAAGAGAGAAAGAACGAGAAAATGAAAGAACAGAGAGCTCGAAATATAAATGTTTATCTATCATTTTCCAGAATACTCTCATCGACACCTACGGAAGCCCTGAGTTAGTTCCTAGCTCCTGGAAGTTTCTTGACTTCTGAAGACAAATACCTTCCTATTTCTCCAGTTGTTTTTCACCGGATGTTTTTTTGACAGTTGACAACCGAGATCGAGTGAACTCTTACAAAGTTAGCCTAAACAAAGACTGAACAGCTGGTGAATCAATATCTCTGAGATTCACTGGCGTTAAGTACATCAGTCGACTAGATATCTCATTTTAACTAAGACTGGCAGTGATTTTCAATTTTTTTTTATCTGTGCCTTTTGCCACCAGGCGGATAATGGTAGAATATTATGCTTTTTCTCGAAATGCTCGCACTTAATAATTTATCCATTTTATCTGGTTCAAAAGCACACTGTGTCAGGTTGGGCACTTTCAAATAAAAGCTATATAATATATTCAAATAGCATTTTGCTTTGCATATATGAATACATGTTTTTTTTTTCTATTTTAGTTTTTTTTTTTAAGGTCGCTATTTTTTCACACAAAAAAAGTTTGAGGTTTTATTGATTTATTTATTTTTTATTTATTTATACCCTTATTTAGATTATTTATGTATTTATTTCCCATAAGCATTAATATTATTAATAGTATTATTACTAGTAAGCCTATTATTATTATTGCTTTACTCAAAAGAAAAAAAGGGCTGAGATTCGCTCATCAGGTAGGGTAAGAAATTGCCTGATGTCATCTCCACATACATGTTATATCCTGCCATTTATGTCTCTTATGTTCGTGCTATCTTGTCGTGAAGCAAAGTCACTGAGGAATTCTGAAAAGATGGCTGGAAGATCCTTGAGGCAAGTGTTTACAATCGCTCATGTGATGACAGTAATGTGAGGTATCAGCCGTATGTTACAGTACCCACTCAGCAGGGATGAAGCATTATTAGAGTGTAGTTACACCACAGGTACACGTTTTGAAAAACATTTCTTTTTGGACGTGTTTTTAGTATTCTCCCTGTGTGTGACCTTTGTGTGCTATAAATAAATGAGAAAAGCTTAGAAAAGCGTATGTGATTATTTATATGTGTTCTGATGTTTCCCAGTATAGGTTGTAAATGCACAGAAGAGTATCGGAACCTTTATACATGCGGACTATGTGTATGCATCTTTCATGGATATGTATGAGGAGCTGACTAAATGACAATAATCTGTACAAACGCTTTGACGAACTCTAGACATAAAACTACTCTGTATTGGAAAACAAAATGAGGACAAGAGGACTTGTGCTAGGTCTATATAGCATCACACACTTGCAGAAAGACAGAAAAACAAAAATAAAATAACACTTGAATCAATAGTAATGGACTATAAGATTGTCTTTGTTTACCTAATTTCAGCCGGTATGAACTATCCAAATAATAAAAAAAAATTGATCTCACTATAATAATGTTCTAAAAGCAAAAAGCTGCCTCGATACTGCCTATAAAAAAACTATTGCATATATCACTCAAATAATAAAAAAAAATGTCTGCTATTTTTTTTTTCAAGAAATTGTGTGGATATGCACTAGCCATTCCTTTTCTACATTTTCTACTATAACCAGATTTCATTTAGTTTACACGTCAAACCGATATCTATTTTATTCTTTTTGATTAACAACATGCAGTGACCTAGCACTCGATCTAGATTTAACGTGACTTGCTGCCCGTTTTTTGTTTTTTTTTCTTTACCTGTTATTGAAAAAAGTCCAGACATGGCCGACCTTTGACCTTCTGTCAGAACTAGTCATCATTCATGTACGGATGGCCATGCCACGGGAAGGGGCTCCCTGTGCCAGGGAGATGACTCTAATTTGACTTTATGGGCCAGCAGTTCTCCTTGATTGTCGTTCTTATGGGAAAAGGCGGTGCATGTGACACTAGGGATTTGAGGAATCTATTATAATATTAACTAAGAGCTGCGTTATTGCAAGGGATCTCCAATGCCCCCCCTCCCTCCTCCCGCCACCCGGAGCTCGCCTTTCTCCGTCTCCCTCCCCCTTCTCCCCTAGTGATTTGAAATGTTTTTTAAAATTCGTTCCTTTAACAAACAAACAAACAAACAAACAAACAAACAAACAAACAAACAACAACAACAACAACAACAACAACAACAACAACA
>JBCEWB010527608.1:0-37012 GCA_039654565.1 Peronia peronii | reverse complement strand
ATAGATAGATAGATAGATAGATAGATAGATAGATGGAGAGAGAGGGTGGTGCAGGCGGAGGGGGGGGGGGGAGTTAGGAATGCAACACAACAACATAAAAACAATGAAAAAATCAAGTATCTGGCATGAGCTCACTTTAATTTTGTTTTAAAAGTGTTATAGTATTACATATATGAAGCAAACATCTCTCACATGACATTGCCATACTCACCGCACTTCCACAAAACGTCTTTTTCATCATGGTCTGCTTACTTCCCCATCTGTTCAGTTATAACTTTCCACTGTCTTAGAAGACAGCCTATTGCATCACGTCTTTCTCCATCAACTATAACAATTTGTTCGTTATTGGTTAAAAGATAGATTGTAGAAGTAAACGGTGAATCTTATATTTATTATTATTATTATTATTATTATTATTGTCATTTAAATAGATTAACTATCTAATGTTGTCAGGAAAGAGAAGTTTTGTCACCGAACCTTAGATTTATAGTGGCAAAAGTTGTCTATCTCTTTCTCGTATGAGGGCCGCAGTGACTGCGCCAAGAGGTCACATCCATCAAGACGATGAGACCAAGGATGAAGGAGATGATCAGGATGGCCACACTCCCGAGCAGTGATGACGAGGATCTGTAATCTGTGGCCGATGCCAGCTTGCGCTTGTAGACACATGTGGATTTCGGGGGGATCACCAGCGTGTCGTAGATAGAAGACACAGCCTGATAGATTATGTGGTAAAAGACAACGTAGAATTTATAAGCAAACTACAATCATGGCATAGCAAATAGTTGACAAATATATGAGAGTATAAAGTTTAAAAACAATGTTTAATATAATATTGACTTATTATTAATTCTTACAGTACTGCACCAAATGTAATAGAAATCAGCTTCTGGTTATGGAATGGTCCAAGGGGAAGAACAAACAAATATGACCAGTTATGTGATTAAACAGCATGGCAAGTGTGCATTATTATAATGGTACAGTTTCAGATGAAAGGTAAATAGACAAATACATACAACCTTATGGTCAGCCTGTAAATCATCGAACCATGTTAGTGATATTATCATAAGACAGCATAATCTGCCAAGACAATCAGCGATAAAAGTCAGTACAGTCCAAGTTAATTATTTTGTAAAAACATATGGATTTACATCTCATGTTTAGATAGCGTATGGTTTGATATACGTCATTCGTTTCCAACGTGTCTAAGATAAAGAGAATATCACGTTTGACAAGTGTATCGCACAATATTCTGAACTTGGCCGAGAAAGACGGATTGCCAAAGAAAGATTGATTACACCGGGAGAAGTGAGATCCAAATGTGATATACTTGACTTTAACAGCTTGACTTTATGTGGGCTATATTTGAAAGATCAAATTTGGAAATAGATCTACTTTAACATTGACAGAATGGAAATATATGGCCAATGTCTGGCGTAAGACGATATTATTGCATGGCACAAGAAACTTACATGTGAGACAATGTTTTTAAAACCCATGTGTCCATATGCCTAGCAGAAATAGGAATTTATATTTACGAGTATTATGGGAGATAATTGCATGGCAGTTAGGATACAACTAGGTTAACAAATACCATGATTTGGCATTAAACTTCACCCTCTTAATCGTTCTTTAGTCCTGAATTTCATATCAATCCATTCACATATAAAATACTGTACCTTCTAGACTACATATTCCATGTACGGGGCTCATCTCTTTTAGGACTGCAGATGCTAACGTTAATTTACACTAACGCATGGACATTGTGTCTCCTCAAGAAATGTAGTCGGCAGTAACATCAATTTGAAAACATGTAATCCATTAATGCATTTAACCATTAATCTTGTTTTTCAGTCAATAAACGATGCATTTATTGTCATTTAAAGAGTGAGTACATAATCCATTTTATCTGTAATAAACACAACCATTTATCTTATTTCGATGTCAATAAACAAGTGTTTATTGCCATCTAAAGAGAGAGCACAAATGTTATCAATGTATGCATGCAACCATTCGTTTTGTTTCTGAGTCAATCGACTCTATGCATTTACTGTCATAAGAGTGAGTAGATTTTGGGGGGGGGGGGAGGGGAAGGAGGGGGGAGGGGGTGGGGGGGGGGAGAAGCAGCCCGTACTTACTTCCCGAATCTGGGCCTGGTTGAGGAGCCTCCATGTCAAGACCACGGTGGAAGTGGAGCCGTTGGGCATGAAGGTGACACACTCCGTGTGAATATCCTCAAGAACGACAACTGCGTGGTCAGTTTTAGTGAGGGAATTTGTCTCTCCAGTATGTGTGGCCGTTACCGACTCGCTCTGCGATCTGGTGCCCAGATCATCTGCCCAAAGAAATAAGAATATCATATTAATTTATTGTGACATTGCTTTACCTTACCTGATTTCCCCCACCGCACCTCATAAGGACAACAACAACAACAATAACTTCATCATCACCATCATCATTTTATAAAATATAAGAAGACTGTCTAACCGGCAACTAAGTAAACAATTTTAAAAAAGCAAATAATACATATAGGACTTGATATTGATGTTGTTATCACTCTGCCAAATTATCGAGCCAACTTGATTCTTCTTCAGGGCAACAAAAGTAAACGTATAAAAATGTGTAAGTAGGGTATTGCTGTGTACGGAAGAAAATGTTAATTAAATGACTTGCTTATTGTGTAGGAGAGGGGTCTCAATGTTTTCTAAAAATACTTGAAAGAGTATATTTTTAGAGTTAGAATTTTACATCTTCTGATTTACAATGGGCAAATAGAGATGTTTCACTAGTTACGTCATCATCATCATCATCATTTTACAAAATATAATACGACTGTCCAACCGGCAACTAATCAAACAATTCAAAAAAAAAAAAGGCAAATAACATATACAAAGAACTTAGATCTAATATTGATGTTAATTCTCTGTCAAATTTTCGATCCCGCTTGGCTCTTCGTCGGGGCAATAATAAAAACATATAAAAAAAAAATAATCATCATCATCACCATCATCATCGTCATCATTATCATTTTACAGAAGTGTCTTTTTTTAGAAAAAAAAACACACGAAGACCGTCGACCGGTATTGGGATATTTATTAAATAAAATGCACAAATGGGGATTAAAAAAAAAAAAAAAGTAATAAAGAAAAAAATATTTAAAAATCCAAATTTTCGAACCTAGTTGGTTCTTCTTCAGGGAGGGTAAAGAAAAAAAATTATCATTATCATCATCATCATCATTTTGTAGAAGTGTCTTTGATAAAGAAAAGTCTTAAATCTAAGGGTAACTAACTAAATAAATCAGAAGAAGTAAACAACACTGGTAGAACTCGATATGTTAAACATTGAATCAAGTGATGTTACTGACCAGATTTTCCAACCCTTTTAGTTCTTCATCGAAATCATCATGATCATCATTATCATCATCATTATTATTTTACGGAAAATGTCTTAAAATTAAGACGACTGTCCATCGGCAACTAATCAAATACATCAAAAAAGTTGAAAACCAATACGAAGAATTAAGAATTGAGATGATAAAGTTACACTGATCTCGCATCATCATTATTATCAACGACAACAACAACAACATCATAAAAAACAACATTAAAAACAAGAAGGAGAAGATCAACAACAACAACAACAACAACAACCACGATAGCAACAACAACAGTAACAGCAGCAGCAGCAACAACAACAACAATCTATGTGTAATGCAGAGGCCCCTCATTCGATGACAAAATCATTGTCTTGTGATCGCTTTTCACAATTAAACACCATTCATAATGAAAAGAATACGATATCATTCTATCAAATCGATTTATTTTAAGGCTCCCTCTTCAGAGACTTTAATTTATTCGCAACATTCACTTCATAGCTAATGGAAATAGGCATGGTCACTGAGAAAATAGGACAACAATAACAACAAAAACTGAGTATATAGGAAGCCCTAAGCACGTATTTATTTTGGTATATTTGTCTAGTTAATGGAGGTGGGGGCTCTTCTACTACACTTATTTATTTTGCCATAATATTATTATATAGACTTAAGTTAATCCAGGACCTGTTGGCATCTATTGACATACCTTACCTGTAGTCTCTGATATGCTGTATTGCTCGGTCACTGGAGTGTTGGTTGTTGAACTGATGGTGAGAGATGGCTTTGTTATGTTGTTGCTTGAAGTTGGTCCGCCAAGCCTGAAGTCTGGTACATGTTTGAACAAAACAATAAAAAAAAAAAAAAAACTAAAACTCAAGAGCATATCCTTTATCCTGAAGCTTTTAAACCTCTGAACTAAAATTATTTTAGCCAAACGTGTATACAAACGACATTTACCCTCAGTTCATCCCCGCATTTCACAGTTTTTAAGTATGTTTTCTCCACTTCATGTTGTGTAGGAATGGGGATTGTTTTTGACCAGCGCTATTATTTCCCTTTATCAGACACACAGGTTGTTGAAGAAACGGTGAAAAGAAGGAAAAACTCACTTTTCTTCTGTCATTTGAAAAACTGATCACAATTTTAAAAAAATTTTTTTTTGTGTGCTAAAATTATTACGATATGAAAGAAACAGTTTCCTTATACCATGATTTTTTGGGGTATTTTTTCATAATATACATTTCAAAGAGTGTAAAAATCATTTATTCTTTCTCTATGTTGCTTGTTCAACACCCTTGTGCCCAGCAAAGGGAAATAACAAGCTGGTCAAAAAACAATCCCCATTTGCAAACGAATAGACCATCGATAAATTTCTAAACTATACTATATGGTTAGTTTGAATTTTTTGTTAGTAAGAAACACGTTGTTGCTTATATATATATATGTATACTAGAAGAGAACCCACGGCCTCCGTAGGAGATTTTTAAAATAAATATATAGCCCTGCGACTTAAAGTGTATAGCAAGCATGCGCACCTCGATGTTGATATTTTGGTTGATTAGACTGAAAGTTACTCAAAGAAAAGGTGTTTTGAACGCATCATACTTTCAAATGTACAACTCTGATCAAGCAGCCTCGCGAGTTTATTATTCAATTATTACCACATTTGTTTGAATAACGTCAAAGATAACAAGCTTTTTTGGGGTTTATGTACATAGAAACACAGATCCATATGCAACAATGTTGTGTGCCAAATTTCAGAGGGATCCAATCAGCAGTTTTCGAGTCCATAAGCCTATTGTGGGTTTTCTTGCAATTTTATAATACATATATATATATATAGAGATATATATATCTATATATATATAAAATCTTGGGAGAATGGAGGATTCTCTTTGCTTTCGAGCTTTCACGTATCCGTTTCCTGATGTGAGAAAGAATTAACACTGAGAGCCAGAGAGGGACAGAGACAGTTGCAAAGTAAGAGTAAGAGGGAGAGAGAAAGAGGGTGAGAAATAGAGAGAGAAAAAAACAGAGGAAGAGAGAAGGAGAGAGAGAGAGAGGGGGGGGGGACGCACAAAGAATAATAATAATCACATAGTTAAATTATCACAATAAAGAAATGGTCCGAACCTTCCATATTATGTTCACATGGAAGAGCTGGACTGAATCAAATTTCAAATTGGTTCCAAGGTCTAGGCGCCATTAAAGTTTATGATAATGGTCACAAGGAACTGTTGGAGAACCAAACAACTCTGTGACTATACGAATGAATCTTGGACCAGTCCAAGATAACTATGAAGCTAAATGAGACCATATTAATACATATTTATCCATGCCAAATTCATTGTCTTAAAGAGATTATGTAAAAATGTCTTGCGTCATCTCACAGGATCTCAACCTTATTTAATCTCCCTTGTCCCTGATGGTAAATTTATGATGTTCTGCTGAAATTTGAATCAACACTTCTACCATTATCAAACAGCCGACGGAAACAACATTTCATAAAAGTTTTTTTTAAACATCAGCAATTTTCAGCATAAAAATAGTAATTTCAGTAAATTGTTTGTCGTGGGCCAAACAACACTATAATGGTGTGAAACCAGAACAACGCTTTTATCTCAAGCTACATTCAAAGAGTCCCATTTTATGCATGATAGAAACACATAATAGGCACTTACCGATCATAAGTTCAATGGCCAAGTAGGCGGCTTGATGCACATAAGCTGGTGAATAATAGCCAAAACTGATATATAACAGAGCAATCATTAAGATGGAGTTTGCCGTTGCTCGACTCTCAAAATAATCATGAAAGGCATATTTTAAGAAATATAACATGTATAAATATACTCGATCAACTTATGTTAAAAACAAAAACAAAACACAACACAACAAAACCAAAAAAGCTACACACATCACCTATTTGGATGCTCCTGTGAAGTTGGAAGTTTTCCAGGAAGTAACAACTACACAATAACAACAACAACACGCGCAACAGGAAATGTCTCGTAAACAAACAATTTCCATAATTTTATTTTATTTAACCTTATTTAAGCCGAACAGAGAACCCACATTGTAACAGCAAGAGTTTAATACAAATAGCTGAATCTTTCACGCTGTTTTTGAACACACAGACGTCAGACGAATGACCAAACTCCTTTGAAACAATAGCAGAGACAACAACAAAATAAGAGAGATAGAGATAGAGAGAGAGAGAGAGAGAGAGAAATACCGCCCTGTGTAGCCTTATATATGTTACAACCACATACTAATTTGTCGCGACGGAATATCCTAAATAAACCTAGAAAAAAAAAGAAAGAAAGAGAAAGAAAATAATTATTAATTATGGAAAGGACTCTACTCGAGACCGAACATGTAAAGGGAAATAACTGATATAAAATGAGGCAAGCTCAGGTAGATAATGAGTGGTGTCGCTGTCGCAGCTAGAAAATAAAAATTTCACAGTCCGTCTATGTGAAACATTGGGTTGGTCTAAAGCCACTTTTCGGGCCATATTGTTAATGTTTTAGATATGATTTTTCGATTGATTTTGTATTACAAGTTAGAAATCTGTCAATGGAACTGTGGACAATGTTATGAATGCCGTATAGAATTACTATTCATCATAAGTATTATAAGGATAACTTGTGAAAAAAAGCAAGAAATCCAACGAAACATAATAAACAAATCGTAGAAACAAAAACAAACAATAATAACAACAACAGAATCATGATTTGGCCAACATTATGGACTCACCCACTCACTCACTCACTCACTCACTCACTCACTCACTCACTCATCACGGCTGATCGATCAATCAATCAATCCACCAATCAACCAACCAATCAATCAATAGATCGATCGATAGATCGATAAATTGACTATCTAACCAACTGAAAGATCTGTCAGCTCTAGATAATGATCGTTGACTCACAGCTTCGTGACGGATCCAAAGGTAGATGGCGAGGACTGAATCCTATCACATAGTGGAACCGAAGCAAACCTCCTGGAGAGTGGACCTGGAATGCACCCTTCTTGGGATCCTCTTTCTCGTACACCACCATGCCCTCTGCGTGAAACCTGACTAGACAACAAGAGTACTAAATGTGCTGAACAAGTCTTTAAAATTTTGACCACTAGGAATGTAGCAATCACAGTTTTGAAGGACTTCGGTTTTTGAAGGACGTAGCTTTTAGCCCGCTAGAGTCATGTACAGTAACGTGATACAGCAATGGATTTGTTATAACTATTCTGTGATAAAAAAAAAAGGAAACTGTGGATGAGATGCAACAAATTTAAAAAAAAAAAAAAAAAGAATGAAAAACGTCGATGGAAGAAAAGATGGAGTGACAAAGCCAAAGTGTGAACTATGCCTGAGACCAGGCCTTAGCTCCCAATACAACCGCGACGAATGGATGTCGGATGAAGCTCAGGGCGACGACGACGACGAAGAAGAAGAAGAAGAAGCAGAACTATTAGATTTGGCTGAACTGTTGCCTCACGAAAACTCAAAATCTCTTGTTGTCATTATGATTTCTCAAAAAAGGGATGAAAGTCACGATACTAATGTGTGAGACATGATTACTCAGAGACCATAATAGTGGCTTTGCTTGCCAAAAACCTAAGAAACACTTGATTTTTTAAGATTATGCACGTAGCCTTTCAATCCTAAGAAAATAGAATTATCTCCGCTTTAAAGGCATGCCCAGCTTGGTGAGAAGGATTTTTGTGGGTAAGAATTTGGAATTTGGAAACTTTGTCCTGACAGCGCGTCTCCGCCTATTCTCCATCTGGTTTTTAAACGCTTAGGATTCTTGAAAGGAGGTAATGTACAAACGGGACCTCCGAGGTATATTCTCTTTATCCGAGAAGCTAGACGTCGGGCTTCTCTACCCAAGAAGCCGGAGGGCCGTTGACTCAATGAAAAAACATCTTTCCCATCTCCCTATATTATTATGATTCGAATTTTAAACTCGCGACGCAGGTTTTTCGACGAGGAGCAGACGCTTATAAGAAGAAATAGTTTTTTGCTTACTATAAGTAAATCTATTTCTTAGTTTTCAGTGTGAACTAGATGACCTACTGTTCAACAATCTTTTCACACGTTTGTTTTTTTTTCATTACATCGAGAATGACATTATGACATTATTATGAGAATGATCAATGGAAAGACTGCTCCATCACCGTTTTGACTGGTTTTGATATGATCCTGTACTCATGTCTCCTGTGAACTAATGAACTATTTTTTCAGTCAGCTAGATTGCTTCCCTTTGCCTTTTCTCTTGTTATTTGAAACACATAAAAATACGAAAAAATTATCATGATAAGAAAACACCATTTTTATCAGTTGGTAAATTTTCAGTTTTTTTTCCCTGTTATTTATGTTTCACATAATAAGCGAAAAGGTGATTTTTCCACTTTTTTTACAATGCTTGTATTATACATCTTCGAAGAAGATCGCCGCCAACGTCTTCAAGCTGCTCAAGAAAGACGATATCAAACTGCATCTGCCTGCGTTTCACCAGCTGGATCCCATGTCCTATCCGCAATCGCATGTCATTGTGTGCCTCTAGTTTTGGCCTACACGGCTACATGCGGATACACCAAAGAAGATACAACACATAGTCTTTCGCGGAATTCGAGAGACATCCAAGGCTTGGCAGTATTTGGCTGACGGTCAAAGTGGCTCCTTAGATCTTCCATCCGTGACTATTGCCGGTATTGTGTCCCCTGAAAGAGATTTACACATTCACCACTCTCAGAGATTATACATTGACTCACTTATGCATGACCCCAGACTATTTGTATCTTTCTATAAGGTATTTCCGGTTTGTTAAAGTTTGTTTAATTTAATCTGCTGTGTTGTTTTAGACCCAATCAACAGTGAAAAATGCCGTGGTTCGCCATGGTTGCATTCTTTTCTGAGCATCAAAGCTATCACGAGACAGTGACTTGTCAAGTTCAGACTTAAACCAGAAGTCGTTTGTTCTTCTTGAGCCTTTCAACCCTTAGAAAATGGGATTATCTCGGTTTTTAAGAGGCTCTCTGTTTTTTGGTGAGAATTTTTGGGTAGAACTTTGGAATTTGGAAATTTTGTCCGGACAGCGGCACTCCATCTACTCTTCATCGATTTTGATCTGCCAAGAGTTCTTTAACGTGCGTAAGATACATACGGGACCTCCGAAATATATTCGTCCTTGTCCGAGAAGGCTATACGTCGAGCTTCCCTACCCAGAGGAAGCCAGGCGGCCGTTGAATCACTGAAAAAAAATGCAGGTTTTCGATCTCCGTGTCCTTTCATGCCCGAATGGGAAGGCCGCCAGTTGATCCCGGCCACAACCTGATCGACGTGCGTTGTTTTCAACATGAAACAGACGTCAAACCACATAGCCACGGCGACCCCCGATCAAAAGTTTTCCAAACTAAATTTGTGACACATGAGAGTGTGTCAGAAGGCCATGACCTTTGTCCGTTGTTTATTTTATTACATTCAACACTGTTTAAATTGATGTTTTCCTTTCTCTCCCTCAGGGGAGATTTTAAAATGTTTCTTTCTTTTTTTTTTCTTTCGTCAAATTGTGAACTCACTTGATTCAAGGTGCAAAGAAAACAACTTTTAGAATCTCTTTAAAGTGTAGGAGGTGATGATGTAAACAATGGACGAAAGATCACGGCCTTTTGTCACGGTCTCAAATTTAATTCAAAGCATTGGAATTTTATGACCTTTATCCCATGGTCACCCTTAACAAATAACATTCTTTCAATCTGTTTTAAATGTTTACATGCTGTCTATCTTACAGATTCATCATCTTATCTAACATCAATACTCACTCATAATGAGGATATCTCATCATTATTTCGAAAGGATCATAGTATAAGTTTCTCTTGGAAAACCAATTCTCATAACCGCCGTCAGCTCTGAATTTTAGCTTCAACAATCGATTGAAGCTTTCGTCCAGTAGACTCATCACAATCTACAGAGACAGACACAGATAAACAGATGATGAAGAATAAAATCAGAATTTATCAGAAAATGTTATCACAGTTCATGGTCAACAATTCTGTCATTGCTTATACCACAATAATATTTCCTGTACCGTATTCTAAGCTTTACATGCACTCCGTATTTTACCTTTATGCCACAACAGATTGCACATACTAGTATTATAAGTAATTTATACAAGCATGTACTGTAAATTGTCCTTGAAGAAATGAACACCACCAACAACAATGGACACTACCTTCTCTCTGCGGTCCCGGTCTGTTTCTACCACGGCGCCCCGGCACATATCAATTACTGCCTATGGCGACATGGATACGATTGCTAATGTGTCTATTTGCACGGACAAAATGATGTAGATTAGTTACTGACTGTGTTGGCGTTGTCTGTGTGTTTCAAATGACTAATAAACTTTTTTGGTTGATTATTTATTGCTGTTGTCTTATTTAGTTTAGCATGTGGTAGGACCGTTCCATTCTAATAATCAAAATGAACTAGACCAACCCGGCCCTAACCTGCTGGGACCCTCGGCTGTGCATACCGCCGAGGCAACAGATACTACTTGTGAGATAACAGATACTACTTGCTACTTGCGAGATAAAAGATACTACTTGCGAGTCGTGCATACCGCCGAGACAAAAGATACTATTTGCGACTACAGGGTTAATCCTACGGGGAAACTAATACTTGGTATACGGAATACATTCTAATATCCTTAAGTGACCAAGTATAATAATCGCAGTATCGATATAAGCCATCTGTACCGGGACCGCAGAGAGAAGGTAGTGCCCAACAATGAAAGCAACAACAACCACAGCAACCACAACAACCACAACAACAACAACCACAACAACACAGCAACAACAGTTATAACAGCAGCAATAACAACAAGAACAAGAACAACGATAACAGCAACATCAGCAGCAACAACAAAAATAAAATCATCGTCATCCTCGTTTTTCTGCCACAATTACAACAATGAGAATAGCAATATCATCATCATCAACAACAACAACAACAATATTTACATATAAGTATTAAATAGATAAAGAAATAAAACACACACACACACACATACATATAATACACAAAATCAAAAACCTTTCACTTCGTAATTCGATCTTTCTCTTTTTTTTCTTTCCCACATAGTAATAATCGGCTGGAAAACATCAAAACAACATACAAATATTTAGGAATGACTTTCTGCACTCACTCTATAATCAATCAAATATTGGGAAAGAGGCGGTTGCTTATTGTGTGTAAGAACAAATCGACAACCCTTCAAAAATTAATTTCTACTGTAAACGATACACTTGTCCAGCTGCAGCAATCGTTCTTGAGTCTGCCTTGTTCTTATGCTATTCCTAATATTTTAGTGTGTTTTATGCGTGTGAGTGTATGTTGCTCATATACTGTGCCTTTTCAACTGTACAAGGAATTTCATTTCGAGGAAAATAAAAGATATCTTATCTTATCTTATTATATTTTATCCCATCTTACCTTATCTTATTCCCCCGCAGGAGCCCGGGTATATAAGTAGGTTCTCTGCCATCGGTGGGATGTCTCCCATGGAATGCCGTGCTCAAATTTCCAAGAGGGCCATCTCTTCTCTCTCTGTCCCGCTCTCTTTCCTCTCTTCTTTTTGACGTGCAAACATATCTCACCGTGTTTGGAACAATATCGCCCTGATTTGCCGTTAAGCCCCAATACAACAACAACCACCGTATCTTACCTTACTTTACCTAATGTTATTTCAATCTATCTTATCTTATCTTATTTCATCTTATCTTATCACAGTTCTCACCCTTTTCACCTGGATCTCCCCAGCAGCCCACAGATCGAGCACACAGGAGCGGTAGTAGTCGTGATTCAGCAAGTGGAAGATGGATTTGTTGTTCTCACAGACAGTCATTCCGTCCGTCCCATGATACAGGTTGTAGATGTTGCCGGTATGATTGGCGGCCATTATCAGGGCCGGCACTGGCACTACAACTGTCCATCCATAAGAAAATTACGAGTATAAATATGCAAAACACATTGCCGCCGTCTCCTACCTTTGTCAGTTTCAGCTCTGTCTAAAGTGCCCAGTAATGTCAATCCGGTTTCCGAATTTAAAAAAAAATAAAAATCTGTAGGCCCATTGCATGCAACGTCAAAATCCGGAAGTTCGCCATAATATCAGGGAACTCTAAATGGCTGACACGGAAGTAAACAAGCATAAAGCAATTTTAGATACATTGCATGCAATGTCACGAATAGGAAAATTTGCCACAAGGTCAGCGAATTCAAAATGGCTGACGTGGAACTAGTACCAAGCGCAACGCAATGGATTTTATTTTAGATCCATTGCATATAGCGTCAAGAATTCGGCAGTTTGCCAAAAAGGCAGAGAACTCAAAATGGTTGACGTGGAAGTAAACAAACAGAGCGCAATGGATCTATAACATTATTATTTGCTTTGTCTGTAACAGAGTGATGCATGACTCAGAGCTATCTTCCACTCGTCTCACAACCGACTTGGACTCTGTTTTTATTTTCTCCATCTTTATGATGTTAAAATTTTATTTGAAAGACGTCACTGAACAATTAGACGGAGCTTAACTGAGACTGAGGCAACTCGGAGACAGGTGCATTATGTTTTGCACACTTAGGCCGTGTCCACCAAGACTGAAACGACACGACACCATTTTTCAGTCGTGGGACAATGTTTAGTCATGTTGTTTCTGGCATGCACATCCACTGAGATCAAAATAAATGAGCAGTTTATAGTGTGTGGCGCCAGTACTTTTTGAACTTGAAAGTGGTGAAAAGTTAAATACGCATTCAGTCCAAGTGGTTTGTACAAAGACTTTGCTGCTGAATACAAGGGGACATTATTATTATTTTTTAAAAATTTGAACTCAGCCTATGGCTGCTACATCATCCGACAAAATACACAAAAATGGCGCAATCGCGATTCCATCGAACTTATCGTTTGGCTCAGGCAGTCGTGTCGATTTGGTGGACAGACCTATAGCAGATCCTTGTTCATTGTAAGGGTGAAGACCGGTGTTCTATTTCCACTCATATGAGTTCCCTGAAGATGACGATTTTTGGTCGTGTCCTTTCCGTCTTGGAGGACACACGGTCTTAGAGGGCGAAACAGACGAATGAAGTCTACATTAGATACCACTCTTAGATATTAAACATGCACCTGACCCACGATCTCAGGTCATTCTACTTTTCTGTAAGTATGGAGACATTGAGACGTTAGGAGAATGAAATAAGCAAATGAAAATCTCTTTGATCCTGTATCCTTGTGACTTATATAAAGGTAAAGGCAGCTGTATATTCAACTGTAATGGGAGGTTCAACTAAAACACATGTGTATTTTAGCTCAGATTTCTGACAGTCCTTCATACAGAAGCAAAAGCCATATTTTATATTGTTATGTCCAAGCAAGATTTCAAAACATTGGTGGAAAACTTGAGTCTTGCTGCCCTGATAATCATGCACACACTGAGATAACACCACTGGTGCTTTGGCTGGAAAAAATGGCAGTGTCAGTGCTGATAGGATACGAACCAAGTCAGTCAATGGAATCAATCAATCAATCAATCAATCAATCAATCATCCACTCACTCACTCAATTAATCACTCAATTAATCACACACTCGCTCACTCACTCAATCGATCGAGCAAATAAAAAATACAACCAATCGAAGATTGATCAATCTATCAATCAAACATCAACCAAATAATCACCCAACCAAATAACCACCCAATCAACCAACCAACCAATCACCCAATCAACCACCCAACCAAGCAACCAATCAACCAACCAATCAACCAACCAATCAATCAACCACTCAATCGATCGACCAAACAATCATTCAACCAACCAAACAACCTATTGATCAATCACTTAATCGGCTTATCTACCAATCGTCATCAACTATGTAAATTACGAAACATCCAGCCAGTAAGCAAACTAACCAACCAACCAGTCAATCGAGCCTTGATCTAATTTTCGGTCAACAAAAGAGCAATTAACCGAACGAAATGCATTTTTTCTGGTTAAAAAAAATGAACAACATTAAAATCACCGAAAAGGTTTTAAAAAAAAAAAGGACAGAAGGAACAGAAATTACATGGCCATTATAAAATGTATAAAATATTACAAACTTGAGAATATCTACACATAAGTACTCACTTCCGGACATAGTTTCAAAGGTTGCCGAACAATAATAACCACCCAGAATTAAAATCAAGAGCTGTCTCATTGTTTCCATTGTAGCAAGCTAAGAGTAAGATGCCAGACGATGATCTTGAGACCTATATACTGCTTCGGCAAAGGATTTCTCGATCTGGCTTAACTCTGTCAGATAGTGAAATACTGATTCACGGTTGGCTGTGAATTAACATTCTTTAATCTCTGTACTTTCGATAATTGCGTGGGAAACTGGCATTATTCACACTATCTGATTGATTATAAGTAATATAATGACAGCTTTGCTTTCAAAAGAAGAAATGTGATCACATTTGACACTGTTTACTGGAACTGCCATCATTCGATCGGAGTTATAACAGGCAATAGTTGCTAATACCGACAGACTCAAGTTCAAACCTTCATAAATTATTGAAATTGTGACAGTGCTTTCATCCATCGTTATATCGCATTCCCTTTCTTCTCTTTCACCTCGAAGTTTTATCCTCCTTCCCCCTCTCCTTTCTATTCCTACAGGTTTTATAAACGATCTGCCAGCGAACATATACATATACATGTTATAAAAGCAGTATGTATCCATGCATAACTCATACACAAATACGTTTCCACTGTCTCAGTGTAGTCGTGTCAAATGTATGAACTACACTGGTGTCAATCATTTTCACCTCCGTAAATGTAATCGAATTGTAAAATGAACAAAGGAGCTTTCTAGTTTTCAATTTATTAATGACTTTATCCGATAGTCTGATTTTCAGTGTGACTGACACCTCTGTCCAATAGTGAAGTTTCTTAGCAAAATGTAAAGGAACAGAAGAAAAGAAAATTAATTCTACTGCGTTCAGAATAAAAGCCGACATCAGGATAATGCGTTTTGTTGCTGTTCAAAGGAACCAAAGTACATAGGAATCAACTCGTCTTTCACTGTTGTATGATGCTCCAATCAATCGATAAATCGTCAACATCAAAGGAGTTGGAGGAAACCAGAACATCAGGGGAAGAGAATGGAACAGCAGCCCAGATTACAATAATAATTGTGAGACAACTCGTCGTCAAAGAACAACAGAAATGGGCAGCAGAGGAAACAAAACAGAAAATGAGGTCAACAGAAAGAGGTAAACGTGAGATCTGAAAGAAATTAAACATAGACATATAAATATATCAAAATTTATGAATATTATGTCCTTCCTCTGATTACTTGTTTGTATGTATTTCTCTCCGTCTCCGTGTGTCCGTGTATCTGTGTATCCTCCGGTCCATCTGTCTCTCTAATTGTTTGCCTATCTGTCACTTTGTCTCTCTGTAATTATATTCTTATATGATACACTCCAAAAGAGCACACTACAAACTGGTTTCAATCGTATGATTGGAAAAAATAATATTGATACATAATGAAAATTATCGTATTGAAATTTTGACATAGGCCTAAGGAGTTTTAATTCACACCTGCCACACAATATCCCACCAGGCTGATATAATGTGCATTTTTACAAGTACTTACATGGAGAATGGTGGGACTGAAGTTGCATTTTGATAATTTTCATTATACAAGTGTTCAAAAACAAACAAACGAAAAAGCCGCCTTTCGATGAATCACTTACCACTGGGCTGGCACGTTACTGCCCATGGACTATTCAACTCTTATCTTAAGCCTAATCCAAATCTTAGCTCCTAACCTAATCCTGACGTAACTCTTAAGCCTGGCCATAAACTAATCCCGACTGTAACAGAATATTTTAAAAATATGACTATTATTATGGTGCCTAATAGTCTCTCCAGTGATAGACAGGCATTATGATGTCTATGAACACTCTTCATGTAGACACTTCCAAGTCCACTCTCTTCTCTTTGATTTTAATTAGAAGATCAGTCGTAACAACAAATCAGCCACAAGTAATAACGATAATAATAATCATCATTCAGGATAAAAAAAATCACGAATTGCGGAGTATGAGAAAAAGAAATGTTGACCCCCGATTTGTGCATGCATCACAACAATAACAATGATTACTTTTTTTTCTGTGGCAAAACAAGAGCGTTGAAATGTTATCGCCGTATGACTGATAACAAGTACTGTCTCGACAACACACCGTTATCTCTTGCCGAAGCTGTATCTCTTTACCAACTGTACACAAGGCCGTCGTGTACGATGTGCACATAGGTTTCGCCTTTCTCTTTCAGGTCTAAGGCTGTTCGTGTCTGACAATTGTCATAAGAAGCAAGCAAATTTAATTAAATTAGGAGTTTGTGGAGCATTTCTTGGATTTTAAAAATAATAGAGATAGGTCAAATCCGTTTATTACCTGACTTCTCAACTTCAAAATGTAGTGGTGAATAAGCTAAAATTATTCGAAAAAGGAGCTTGTGATCAGCTTATCGGTAAGTTCAAGATTAGGTTCATGTCATTAGTCCGTTGTGACGTGTATGTACATAATGGCCCCGTGAACTATGAATTGTGGCAACACAGTGTTAAGATCGAACGACAGCAGTAAAGTCACCATCTTTCATTACCTCTCTACTGGATATAGGATGAGATCGCATGAAATTCCATGTCACATAAATGTCTGTCTTTATCGAGTAGGTCATCTGCTGTTCAAAAACTGCCTCCAAGCTAGTTTATAGAAGCCCTTAACACATTCAGCAAAACACCAGCATAATAGCGATAGTATTTTTTTTTACACAGTAAAAAAGTTTAAAGCAGTAGTTGAAAACAGTTGAAAGAACAAAGGAAAAAAAATATGAAATATCAACGTTTTAAAGAATACTGTTATTACGACTAATATTAACGACAAGTATAACTATCATTATTGCTACGGAACTATCAGATATAAGAGGAAAAATACTGACAGCTATCTTACATTGAATGAAAATTATTCCTATTGTATTGCATTTTTTTTCCAGGATATAGAGCAACGGTAATCGACCTCCACTCAACCCAGTCTTGAAACAATTTTACCACTAATGGTTGTTTAACATACTGAAAAGCATATCTAAAAGTACCACAAAACTATCAAATCAAGTAAAATTTGATTGAGATCAGTCAAGAAATACCGTGGCTTGGCTGAAAACAACTAAAAAAAAGTTTGTTTCTTAATCAGACCATAACTTAGGAAAATCTACTTTGAAAAAATGTGTCAAGAAGATCCCCGGAAGACGGAGTTCAGAGAAACAGTGTAGAGGAAACAAGCCAGTTCACCTCTTTATTGCCTTGCAAAGGTGCATGGTCTTCACACAGTTTTTCTGCTCGTCAGATTTCTTAATCACGGTCCTTTCAGAGATGGATTCAACCTTGGCACCTTGAAGACTAAAGAGCCCATCTCTGTTTAGAACATACACACATACTCAAGCGCGCACACACACACACACACATCACGCACACACACCGCGTTTAGGCAAAGAGATTTCTGAGCACACATTATACTGGAGAGCGGACTGACGACACCACGCGTTACCACGTGTAAATTATTTCAAAACTAAACGAAACACACACTGCCATTATCTTACGATAGCAAGTCTATTGTAATTTGTTCTTGCTGTAGCTCTTGGTAATTAAAAAAAAATCATGAATCCGTTTGTTTACAAGAAAAGAATTTAAAAGTATTGACTACACTCCGTGCACGAGTATAACAATACTAAGTCTAACCCCATGGCCATGGCGCCCAGTATTGGCACACTAGACACATGGTGTTTTGTTAAGGTGACGTCTTGAATCCGCACTCCAGTATAATAGTATAAACTCCTTGATACATACCCAAGCATAAAGACACACATAATTATATACACCGTGTTTACAGAGATAATGTAACCAAATTAGACAGACGTTATCTGAGCTCAAGAGAAAACACTGACCACGGCAAGTTGATGATATAATACTGAGTAACTTACATTCACAGGCAAACACGCGCATAATTATATTAAATATCCCCTACACTGCTGTAACTTAATAGGTCAATCATTGATGGAAGAAATGAATTAACAATTGAATTTCTTTTGGAGGCAATCCGTTTAGTCCACCATATATATAAACATAATGACAAACATTCGTCAATATCACCTCACTCAGCGCCTCAGAGTAATATTGTTTACTTATGTTCAAATGTAGAAAATAAATATTATTATTGTCTAACTCGTCTAGATTTTTTTTTTTGTATATTATTTAGCATTGGTTTTTGTTTAAAGCCCCATCAACACAACAGAGTTCACCAATATCAGGGGACATCACATCGACCAATGACCTTGGCCTTGCCTCGGCCATATGTTTGCCTCACCTCTTGACTTGACCCTGTTACGGTGGGTTGAAAATTTATGAACAAGCTCTTCGATATGAGTGACAAATTCATAGCCAATGAATCCTAGATGCCCTCCAAATAATAATAGTAGTGAGTAATGTTACTGATTTAACGACGTAGGAAAACGCGTGACACATTTCCCACGTCGGGTTTTCCTGAAATCTTGTGTTCTACTATTACGGCTAGATTGCACAATACGCACTAGTGGTGACATTCAGGAGTTAGAAACGTGCATCAAGATGTTTATTTAAACAATGGCTATTAAAAATGTAAGAGACAATCAACAGCTATCAAAAGCATACTGTGTAAACGTGCGACTTGCCGTAAAGCTGGCCATATATTCACAATTAATTTTCTTAATCATTCAGGATGGAAAATCTAATGTCTAAATCAGGGCTGGGGTTTATATGACGCGACAAGATGGTATGCGGGCTCATTTTTTGTTAACAGATTTTTCAGAGATTTTGAACAACAGTTGACCTCGTCAGATATCGTCACCTCAGATTACTTAATGTCTTATACCCATTGCATACAAATGTAAGGATTCATTCATCATTTGGTTCTGCTTAATACTGCATCCTTAGTTTTCATGAGACCATTTTTGGACTTAATACTTAAGCTGTAAAATCTTCACCTTGTATTAGTGGTACAGTCCTATCATGTTGAGACAGTTCTGTAGAGCAAAAAGATGCCCTGATCCTCACTTTCTATGAAACGGAATACGTCTTACATTAACTGACGTGCCGAAACCGTGGCTGAGAGATTCAAGAGAAGAAGAAAATGAATTTATATTCTCCGATATATTGTTTAATTTTTACCCCAACAGACAGTGAACAGCTGGATAGAATGGCAGAGCAGGGAGATGTCCAAGATGAAATTCTCTGTTGCTGTATCTGCTACAACACCTTCAAGGAACCAAAAACGCTGAGCTGTATGCACAGGTATATAGATATTGTGGAGAAAGACAGTGGTGTAATAATACTAAACGTGTGTGTTCCTCCTGAGCCTTTGCTTTTCCTCCCATCTGATTTTAACCCTAAAAGTATCAGAAGAAATCTCTGAAGTAGCCCAGGTTTGATTTCCTTAACTCTAAAAATGTCAGTAACAACTGCTAGTTTGTCACTGTATCAAACAATGATATTTTTTAATATGGTAGAAATGATAGTCTTGAATGGCAGTTATACGATGAGTTCATTGTAGGCTCCTGAAAAGTAACCTTAGTGCGAAGTATAGTAAGCCAGTCTGATAGAAAATCAACCCTTTTGACATTTCTACGGTTAATTGTAATTACTGGTGCTTAAGAACTGATCATTTGCGCATGGTTTCAATACCAAACGTATGCCTTGACACTATCGTGTATGTTGTAAGGAAATGGACTGAAAAAAATGCAAAGAATTTGCAAGACGTCCCTGTCTAGATATGTCTCTTGAACTTCTAGGATAAATGGACTGGACTTATGATGGGTGCTCTATCACCATCATCATCACCATTGCCTTCACTATCAACATCACAATCATAATCATCATCATCATTCTACAGAAATATCTTGAATATCAAGACAAAGACTACTAATCTGTAATGTAATGAACACACTACGTTAACATACAATCAAACGATAAACAATAAACGCAAATATATACGCTTATATACGAAGTACCAAAATTTTGTTGTGTAATAAGAATAAAATATTCAGAGATGATATAATAAAATTTGATAAGTATAGTCATCTTCAGCTCTCTGTATCAAATGGGGGCCCATGTATTTCCTACTTCATCAGACATCTGGAGAATTATTTTATCTTATATTTCTGACAAAAATTAATGGCCCCTACGTTTTAGTCCTGTGCAGATTGTTCAGCATGTTCCATAGTTAGGCCAGTTTCGCCTCCAACTTCATAAAAGTATATTAATAAGGAGTGCGTACTATTTGCCACAATGATTTGTAAGTCATGATATTTGTCTGCCTCTGACGAGAGTATGAAGGCGGATCAAGATTCGCTGTTATGAGCGGTTTATCATGGCCCGATAACTGTGTTTTATGTGTTGTTAGAAATATCATTGTTCACTATTTCTTTTCCAGATACTGTGAGCAATGTCTTCATAATTATATTATTGGACTCAAATCGGCGGATCTGGTGCGAAAAGGAGGGTTCCAGTGTCCTGTCTGTAGAGACTTCATCAAATCTCCCAGTCCGAAGAGACCCCCTTCCGACTGGGCCTCTCTGTTCAGGACAGACTTTTATTTGAAGAACCTTATCAGATATGTCGAGTCCGAGCTCTCCTCGCGTAGAGATGCAGTCCCTTTGGAACGTCCTTGTAAAACACATGCGGACAAAGAAAGAGATCTCTACTGTAATGACTGTAGCGTAGTTATATGCCATCTCTGCGCAGGAATCTCCCATCGAACATGCAGCAGCGTATTGACCCTGGCAGAGGTGGCTGAAGATCGCCGGGCTGCTACTGGGCTGCAGTTGGGGGACATAGAGAAAAAATACACAGCCGCCTCAGCGTTACAGCCCAAACGAGAAAAAATGATGGAACAACTGGAAAGTAGTAGATCCATCGCAGAAGAGGCCATCAGAAAATGGAGTAAAGAAGTACATCAGCTGGTCCAACATGAAGAACAGAAATTATTACAGCAACTGAATAAAGAATATGCATCTGTTTATACTCAGGCAAGTGACAAAATTCTGAAATTTGACACTGACGTGGCCAAGCTCAAAGAAACACTTCTGCAATATCAGTCACATGTTAAATCTCTCTCCAATTTTGACATTGTAACCAAAAGCGATCTTTTGAAATCCTCTGTCCAGATCAGTCGAGAGATCAATCTAGATAATTATACACATTTCTTAACCCAGTTGTCTGAAGTGAGAATAGTTTTTACAAAAAAGGAACTGCCGTCGCTGACTCTAGGAGACATTCATATTCAGCGCAACAAAGACAGAGCGCACACGAACTCATCTCTTTCAAAAACACAAGCTGGTATTACCGTGGCTGGAAAGCGCGAAAGAGCTGAAAGCATTAGACCAGTAAAGATTGCTGGAGCAGTAGCTCTTGCTGCACCAATATCTACTTTGTCTAAACAAACACTAAAGCCTCGCCCTGTAACTTCGCTTGTAAAATACAAACCCCCGCCGCCAACGAAACAGGGCCAATCATCCTCTGATGCCCAAAATATTGATGAGGGATCCGTATCCCTATACAACACCAAATACGCAAGCTCAAGAATCATTTCTGATAGGCCTGATCCTACTCAAGATTCAACATGTGTGGAAGCTTCCAGTGAAAGTCAAGTTGTTAGACATTTGAGATCCATCAACACTCGACTCAGAGACGACGAAGAGGAACCAAAGCTACGGGATCTTATTGTGATCTCCCCTGGAAACACCATTTTGGTCACTGACTGGGCCAACCAGAGTGTCAAAGCTCTCTACGTTAGAAGAGAGCGAAATACCAGCCTGAAAGTGGGCAGCAGGCCGTGGGGAATCACTCAACTTACGGAGTCTTTGGTGGCTGTCAGTCTACCACTGACCAATCAAATCTGTATCATAAAGGTAAGGATTGTACATTTTATTGATATAATGTGCAAAACGAAAACAACAACAACAACAACAAAACACAAAAAGATGTGAGCCCACAACGTAAAAGCTAGAGCAAGTAAGAAATCAGAGAGTTTCTTTACTGATGTATAACACAAGATATGTACTTATTGCTGTGTTTATGTCACTATTCTTAAATTATAAATATATCCATCATGGCTTTCAGCCACTAGTTTACGGTTGCTTAAATACTGAAAATAATTGGGATGTGATGAGTTGATTTTATTGGATATCAAACAATTGAAAATAATATGTATATCTGATCTGTTACAACCCAAATGGTTTAGACATGGCCAGGAAAGTGACTCCAATACTAATCATCGATGTAATTTTTCCAATGTTACAGTTAAATCGTTCAGTATCTGTAGGAACATCTTTGACTACCAAGATGAACTTTAAAAGCAGAAAATTGTTAGAAACTGGCTGAGTCCCACAACTGCTCATTTTATGTGGATTTCGAAAGCAGGCATTCACTCACAACACACTGGACAGCGATGTTACAGGCGCTGCATTAAAACATTTGAATTAATATGGTAAACTTTTTACTTCTTGATTTCACGTTCAACAGGGAATAATTCTGTCTGTAATTTTTTCTCTTTATTAGTGACCGTCCAGATGATAAGAGACTAGGACACGATACATCTGCTTTCAAAGAACACCTTTTATCAGTCCATACTTTTGTCCAAGATAACGATGATAATCTACCGATAAAAAAGACAAACAATAACTACAAAAAGTATTACACAAGGGAGAAGACCATAAACCAATATCAAACGCAGTAACGGTGGATTTTTGCAGTCAAATACTTTTACTAGATGTAATGCACGTGATACTGAATAGCCTATGATGACAACGCCCTAGTTTATCAAGAGAATGTTCTTGTCAACTGCAGTAAAAAGCCTTTCATGTAATTCGTTTTGATTTCGTTGGTTGCTCTTTAAAGTCAACACCATTTTGTCACAGTTTTCAGATTCCATACAGTTTGGATAATCATTCTCATTGACCAGCCAAATGTTGCCCACTGATCCTTTAAAGCAATAATTTGAAAACCAAAATACTTTGTGATAATATATGATTCGATACAATTGATATAATTTTCCCAGTGGTGGTACCTAAAGCGGAAAAAAGGACATTACATAATGTTACTTGTCCTCTACATTTATTGCAGATAATGTATTTGAAATCAGATATTTTGTTCAGAAGATTAAAAGGGGGAAAGGGAGGAGAGAAGGGAAATATCTTCGTCCTCATGGTTGTTAACAACAACAACAACAACAATAACAACAACAACAACGACAACAACAACAACAATAACATTGAGGCTATTTTGGCCACTGGTATATCAAAAGTGCTGTCCACTAATTTCATATCATCACAACAGAAAAACTTTATAATTAATAAGATCAAAGGCCTCACTCAGACTTTCAGATTTCCGTTAGATCTAGTGTGTTCTTTTTACTGCTTAGAATATCTGTATGATGGACCAACACAAAATAGACATTGCTCTCAAGAAAGCCCTCTCACCAAATTATGTTCCTCGAACTTCCAAGTCCAGATAAGTTAAGTTCGCCGGTGTTCTGTTTATGTCTTAATGACAGAGGGACTGAGGTGTATTCGACAATTGGACCATAGCTCTGTCTGCGTTATTATCTGTGCAAGGATTAAATGAGATCTGTTTTGATGGGAGTCGAAGATTCTCTCCGCTTTGTCTCTCGTCAGTCATTAAATGATCATGTGAGATGGCGCAAGAGTGCTGACCGAATCGATACATCGGTCCATTGAAATACCTGATGACTTATAGTGAGAAAAACATTAATCTTGTAATTTGATAAAATGAATTAAAGCATTATGCGTCAATCCCGCAGCAGCAATTTCGCGAAATGAAAATAGGGACGAAAGAGAGGATCAGAGAAATTATTTGTTTGTTTTTTGGTTTTTTTTTACATAGTCAAAATAGCTCCCAATTCTATTTCAGTTCTAATTTTTCCCTCATACAATCAATTAATAAAGTTATGGACCTTTATCAAACCACAGAAGGGATAAATATCTCAATCATAACCATCATGCTCAGTCTTGTGACTTTGATCATCATGATTTTTCATCTTGTTCATGCTGTTGCTGATGTAGATCTAACAACAGTTTTATCAGGTCTGTTCTCAACCGTGTCACAAATTGTCATTTATGTTTAAAGTTCCCTCACCCCTGCACCCATTTTGTCGCTGTAATCGTGGAAAAAAGTACTCCACATCTTTCCAAAGAAGCCGAAGAATTTACAATGTCTGAAGATTTATTGAACTTTCTGCATAACTAAGGGGAATTAAATTGGAAATGTTAAAATCTTTGTAATCAATGACATGTTATCTTTCCTGTTACAACAGATAAATCCCTCATTGATGGTCCAAAACTCCTTTGTGGCAGCAAAAAACTACTCTGGTCTGGCTGCGCTGAATAGTTCAATGCTTGTAGCCAGCGGAGGAAGTGACCCACCCACTGTTGACATCATCGATCTCTATGGAGAGGTAGGTCGCTTACGTTATGCCACTCTTAGTCTTTTCGGCCGACGGAGCGCCATTGGATCTCTTGACCAGCTCCCTCAGTCTCTTACAGTTTACAACCAACTTTAAATCCGTCCACTCTCAGAAGGCTGTATTAAACCCAATGTGCTGATGGAAACTGCAGAAATTGTATGCCATGACACGAATATCCATATTTAAGGATTGGCATATTCTACTTTGAGATGCTACAATATCGAAGTAGCATGTTATAAGACTGATTGCTTTGAGGAAGAGAAATTCCAATGCGATGGGACGCGAGAGTGCCAAATGCCCAACTTCTTCGAAACAAACACTGAGAGAACTCAATACCTGACTGCAGTTTTGAGTGGCATCTTGATGTAGTGAAGTCTCTAGAAGTCGTCGACAGGCGGAATGCCATAACTCAGCATAACATTCCATATCCCTTCTCATTATTCTCCTACCCGTTCATTGCCAGGTTCTGAAGTCCTTCTCCTCTGACAGTAGCAGCTCACCTTTGTTCATATATCCCGCCTATGTCAGCGTGACCCCAGCCTCCTTGATTTTGGTATCAGACAAAAAGCAGGGATGTGTCATATGCTTATCTCATACAGGTAAGATTTTGTTCATGACTTATTAAATGTCTTTCATTCGGCTTCTCTCCTATCTGTATTATTGTCAGTTTGTCCATTTTTACATCCTCGCACCCTTGTGTCTACCAATTCCAGTATCCATCTTCTAGTCCGTCTGCATATCCATCCATCAACCAATCTGTCAGTCCATTTATCCATACACCCATCCATCTACATCCATGCATGCATGCATGTATCCATCCATCCATCCATCCATAATCCACCCATCCATGATCCATCCATCCATCCATCCATCCAAACATCCATCCATTTATTCATCCATCTATCTACCTATCCATCCACCCATTCATCAGTCTCCGACCACCCGTCCGTCCATTCAAATTATATCTAGTCTTGAACACGTTCTATACATATAAGAATTATAGTGTTTATACTAATCATTCCGAGAGAGCAGTTTATTCACTGGTTTATGCTCATCAGGGAAGCTGAAGTACAAGTTCCCTGCCGACGGCTCTCGCCAACTTCGAGAGCCCAATGGTATCGTTACCACGTCTTCTGGTCACGTGATAGTGGTTGAGACCAGAGGCCTTTTGAGTCTAACTCCGGGTGGACAGCATGACCAGACATTAATCAAGCCCCAAGATGAATATTTAGATGACCCTAGAGGAATCGCCGTGGACAAAGACGGACTCTTGTACGTCAGCACTCATGACTTTGAGATAAAAGTATTCAGAGTATGACAGGATACCAATGTTCCGTTAATGATTTATCGTCATGATTAAGAAATGATAGTCAAGGCTTGAGAGGTAAAATAAAAAAAAATATTTTGATACTGAATTGTGGGCTGTCTGCAAAGTTATTCACAAAGTAAGTGTAATCAGCGAGTAGTATAAAGGCCTAAACAGAATAGCTTCATATCTCCCTCACTTTCTCATAGATCTAACTTTCGCAATGAAAAAGCCAGAAAGTCTATAAAACGGAGTGCGTTCACTTCCACTTCTTAGCACTTTTACTCGATCCCCAAAGAGTCACTAAGAACTGTCTTTCAGTTCTGCAGTAAAAATTTTTCCACTGACTGACACATTTTTTACTTTGCAAGAACATTGTTCTGTTCGCTTCTCACAGAGGGCTTTAATCATTTCTAGTCTAGCAGGAGATGAAAAATCGATGGCCTCATTCTCAAAATATGAAATGCATTAAATATTACTTTCATGCACTTCTTCAAGAAGATGATAGTACTCATCAAATGTTTGCCTTCTTTGAAATATTCTGTGCAACTCAATAGCCCCTTCTTCTGTATTATTTTCCTCTTTTTAACCCGTATATTGACGCAGTCGCACGCCTTACAACAACAAAGTATCCATGTCCAGACTGTGAGTGGGAGAGGAAGAGAAAGGAATCCGCCCTAACTATACATTCACTTCACATTCATTTCACATTAGACTCTCAAAAAAAAAAAAGAGAACTCTTTAGTGTTTATTTTGCCTTTCTGATTTACAGTCTTCATTGACGAGACAGATCAATATTTGTTTAGTTGTTTTCACCTTTTTTGCGTTGTTTTACACGTTTTTTTTTTAGAGACAATGATGTATACCATTAAAGACAGTGCATGTCAGAGAAGTGTTTTCCGGTCGACCAAAATCATTCCTTGGTTCTTAATGGAAGCAGCTTCATGATCTGGACTGTTGTTATGGCTTAATACGGTAGTTGTATCCAACAGGTTTATGATGAACGAATGTGCTTTTATTCTAAACAACATGTAACTTTGTCTTCCAATTTTTTTAGGCTGAAATAATCTGTCACAAGTCAATTTTACGAAAATAGAAATAGGTACTGCGTCATGTGCAGATTTTGTTGAAAAAAAATTTTCAGACATATAACGTCTAACAATTTTCTCATTACATGAACTTGTAAAGGCTATCACCTAATTTTTTTTTAGTTAATTGCCAGTAAGCTTGTTATCATTATTACTATTGTTATTTTTATATTGTTTGTGAAAAAAAAATCCTATGCTTTAGAACTAAACACTGAGACATTTTTTTTCACCCTAGATTGACAAAAAGCAGGGATGTGTCTTTTAACAAATATGCTGATTTATTAATAAAAAGTTATAATTTATTCTCACCTGGCGCAAACAGTTAATAGATTTTATAGCATTTTATGTATCGTTTGCCATAGACGATATCTGTTAGAACATTGAAGTTTTCTCATCTCTTCTTCATGTTAATGCACTGATATAATTTTCGTGTATGTTATGATGATTTTGATTGAAAAAAAAAGAGAGAAAGAGTGATCACCAATAGTGCCAATAATCTGAAGTGCTGTCCTGCTCTTCACTATAAGAATGCAACGTTTCTGCAAAAAACAACAAAATAAACTACAACAATGCAAAACCATTTTTGGTAAATTGAATCCAGATCAAATCTTATCGGTAAACCACTTTTTGAAAATGCACACTATCTGTACTAGTTATAAAGGCATACGCCTAGTTTAACTTTTGTAATTTATAACAATTTGTTTTAAAGCAATTTGGGTTGAGCTAATGTTATCACTCCGGGAAGAATGTTTCACTTTCATTGTTTGACGTAATATTTTTGATGTTTACGCCCAATAATTTTTCATTCTATTGATCACTTCAATTCATGTTGGAAACAGATTTTATATACTTTTTAAAGCGTGCTTACAGTGAATGCCCGGATGTAAAAATGTCATCATTCTAGAGAGAGTTGTAATTCCACACTATGGATTCCTTGTTTCATTTTTTCTAAGCCCATTTCTTTCCCGACAGAAAGATTGGTATGAATTTGACGATTTGATTACATATATATATATATATATATATTCATTTTTTAATATAGTCACAGTATTAAAATTGTCCCTCATGATAAATTTATGACACGTTTGTGAAATGGCTGTGAATGATCCATGCAATTGTATTTTGACAATATTCAGGTTAAACATAACATATTATGTTCTAAGTACTATCGTATTTCTACATTTAAGCCAAATTTGATCATGACGAAATGATAAATTATTATCTGTTTATTTAGGTCTTCAATGACCGCATTGTTTTGAGAGAAAAAAAGGAGATATTATTGATATAGGAGCCAAGAATCAAAATTAACAATTAACATGTTGTTACTGTGATAATTTCTCCATCATGTACTGTAATTGGTTACGAGAACGCTTTGTATGCTGTTTCCGTTAGTTAAAATCAATGAATGACATATAAGACTTTTGGCTAAATGTACCAAACAGGTATGTACGAAAGCGCCAAAAAGCCATTGATTCTGTGCTATCACGAATCATATCCGAAACATGATTAGTTTCATAATTGTTTCACTTATTATCTTTGTTGTTTTGGTGCTATTTTTGATAAATGACATTATGTTCTGATTTTTTAAAAAATATTTAGACCTGTATTGATTTTTATTTTCATTCTTTGTGAAAAGAGGTTCATTTCTAGTGTGTGCGACTTATTTTGCACTTTGTGGAGAAAGACATCTTGTGCGAAATTCAATCAATGATGAGTACATTCATTGTGTGTTGATATAAAATGTGCCATTCTCTGAAGTCATGTCTCGTAAATCAATGTTTTTTCGTATGTAACAATTTTGTTCATTTATTATTCATGATTCTTGTGCAAAATTGGTTTTCAAATTCATACGAGTCATTTTAATGTAGGTTCCTTTGCTGTAAGTAAAACATGTTGATATCATAAATTTGCCACAGAAGTGTGTGCAGCAATTATCTCAGTTTATATCCTCCTCCTCCTTCTCATTATCATCATCGTCATCATCATTATTTTACGAAAAATGTCTTAAAATTAAGACGACTGTCCACCGGCAACTAATCAAATACACCAAAAAAGTTGAAAAACAATACGAAGAATTTTGATTTGAGTTAATGAAGTGAATTGATAACGCTATCCAAATTTTCGAGCCCGCTTGGCTCTTCGTCGGGTCAATAATCGTCATCATCATTATCATCATCTTATCATATCTGATCTATTCCATGTATCATCATAATATATGTCAAGATGTTTATGATCCCTACGCTACTGCAAATAGTTCAACCACCTCTGTTTAGCGGTACAAGCCTGCGATTGAAGTTTCCAGCGGACTAAATAAAGGACCGATCTTGCCGCGGTAGTTCCGCGCACTGAGATAAACGTCTCGTTTTGCTCTGTGTCATCATTTAATTTTATTCTCATCCCAGGTCGAATCTGGGTCAACCAGTCAGCCAAAGTGATCAACGAAAACAATATCAACAACAAAAACAAGAAGAATTTGCCCAATGACATGAACAATGACGACGAATCCGACAGCAACAGTGCATCTGATAGAGGACGGACGCATCAGACGGAAGAAAGCCATTTGCACTAAGGCTCAATTCAAACTCCTCACATCATCCAGCCACAGAACCTGTCAAACACCACGTTCAAGGCTTTACACTGACCATTCATTCCACGTCACATATTCCTTGAATTCAGTGGCGTGGCAGACTTGGAGAGAGAAATTAGGATGATTTTAATGTGATTGACTTGTCGCAAAGGAACTGAATGTGTTTTGAGACCGCAAGCTCCATGTGCTACCATGCCACTGAATCCAATTTTGCGACTAGTCACCCAGAAATAAGTGTGTATATATATTAAAGGCAAAATATGAAGCATTTTCTGTGCACAGAGGTTTTATTAAATAAATAGGACGCAGGAACACTCCACATGGTCAAACCATGCAAGAAGCCCCTTAGATGTCAGCTGGAACTTCCGTAGACGTGCACACGGCTACTCGATTGGCTGCCAGTCTACCTCACACGCCGCCCGGACAAACTGAGTTTCTTGCACTTATAACATGGAGCAGTATACATTTTTTTTTTCATGAATGAGTTTCTCCATATATAAATATATATTTTAAAAAATCAATCAATGAAGAAAATATGGACAGGTCAGACTTGTACATATTTTTATAATACACATGATTTTGTTTTTTCTTATTCATTACACAGCATTGAGATGAACGATTTGATGACGACGAAATTAGACTCAATGGTCTAATTCGACATCATTGAACAAAATAAAATTAAAAAAAAAAGACTTCAAAGAAGGGTTAAAAAAAAGGATAAAAAACAAAAAAGAACAACTACTGATAACATCACTAGAATAGTTCTACAAGCACCTCCACGACACGTCTCCCCGTTATCAACACACATTCATCCATGGGACAAGAAGAGGAAAGAGTGGAAGAAACGATGTATCTGCCGTATATATTTCACTTTTAGGTGGATCAAAAGTGTTTTTTTAAAAAGTTAAAAATTGGGGGGCTATAGGGCCTGATTTTAATTACTAGGAGGCAATGGAGTTGTGGAGGAGCAGATGACAGCGGCCTGTGTTATGTAAACTAAATGGCTTACAATTTCATTCATTTTTCGTCAAGAGTGGATTCAGTGAAGCTTCCCAGGCCAACAGAAATTTGACACTTTGCATCGATCAAGGAATGAACTGCTGGTGTTCAGTGAGGCTGTATGTGCTTGCAATAATATATGACAGAATATCATGGCAATACAGTGTCCCGCAGTGACTAGAAAACATACTTGATGCAAAACTATGAGATGGTGAGACAACATCAAGGCACACAGTCTATAATATATTATGATGACGTAATTGCTGTTGCATAGGTCCCTTCCAGCCTCACATGAACATTTCCAGACAGAGCTCATTCCTTTCAGCGTCCACGAAATAAAGAGCAGCTAGTCCCCCCTCGACAAGAGAGCATCGATTTTAGGGAGACACTCACAGTCTACGAACTGGCCTCTATACAAGGCTCAGAAGCAGATGGAGACAAGCTCCAACCTTCTGCTAAAAGTCCCCACTCAGGATACTCGCACTGCTGAGAGAGGACATCGCTAGGACGCTCGCTAAGTGAGTTCAGTGAATATGGAATGGTGACACTCTTTGGCCTGCGATGTTTCAACACCGACAGAAACAAGGGGGTGGGGGGGGGGGGTGTAATTGCACGTTACTATCAGACTGAGACACCCTCCTCTCTTGAACCTAAACCGGCCAGCTGTGAGTACTTCAGAATGGCCCTTGATACATGCAATATTAATTTTAGCAGTTTCTTCTTCACTTTGGACATGTCAACTAGAACTGAGTTTGACATTCTCTTCAAATAGTGACTTCAGATTATATCAAATAGTAATAATAACACAGCTCTTCAAATATGAACAAAAAGCAAATTACAGCAGTATATAATTTTTCTTGGTAATTTTATTTTCTCGGGGGATTTAATTCGAAACCCCCTCATACTTATAGGATCATGAGAAGGGGGGAAAGGATGTAAGGTTAAACTACAAATCACGGAGAACAGATCTATTGGGGACCCTCGTCTTCCTCTTTGCCCTTCAGAATGCCTACAAATGTGTTGTAGTCGAACTTGCCCTTTTCCAAGGGGGCCTCTTTCCATGTCTGTTTGATCTGTGGTTGGCAAAGAATAAGCAAAGGTTTATTAGAACAATGAGGAAAAATTTAATTTCTTTTCTTCTTCTGTGCCGGTCTTTCAAATGCTTTTAATGTTGACCGTGAAAATGCCCAGGAACTGATATGCTCCAAGACTAGTTTTATGCTTTGCACTGAATTAATTTACAAATAACTTACAATATTATAATAAGAGGATAGTCTTATAACATTGCTGTTTGGGCCCTAAACCCTCATTTATAAAACATGAATAAACATAGTTTAAAAACATTGGCAGTTTAGTTACCTTTTTAAACACTTTAAGGGCTGGATAATATTATACTATTTTTGATGTTTAATTTTAACCCATAAGCTGCGATTAAAGATATAGCCATAAAATGAAAAAGCAGATTTGTAACAGTATTAAAATACTTATATGTGTAATGTTGTAAAGAGGTTCCTGGGTAGCCCTCCTCATCCCCCCTCTCCCCTCCTTACCCTCTGCCCGTTCACACGGCACAGTACCCACAAAAAAAGATGTAACGACAGCATTGGAAAACTTTAAGGCGAACTATTAAACATTAACATTTCTCACCTCTTCTGGTGTGAAGTTGTCACCCATGTTTTCGAGCAAGTCTTTCAAACTGAAAGAGTAAATAGTGAAACGGGAAAATGTTATTGGAAGTGACGAAGAATGCATTTTTTTTTTCAAACATCAATTTTTTTCTTGTTATTCTATAGATCTGTTTGACAACATTCATCAGACATCTGCAATGTCGCTAAATGCTGCAAATAATCAATTCACTTCAACTGCGCTAAAAACTAATAACACATGTAATATATCTGCTGCAAAAACCATCTACTATGTGTTTCCAAATACATAATACGCCGAATTCCTGGAAACTTATTCTAATAATCTGCAATGGGCAAGATGATCTAAGCCAGCTTTCATCCATTCTTTCCAGAAGTCTTGCACATCAATTCTTACTATTCTTCAGGGATGAATCCTTTGCCTTCAGCATCGAACATAGAGAAAGCTTGTCTGATGGTGTCCTCTGGATCGGTACCTATAGAGGAATAAACAATTCAAATCATTATCCTATCGGACTTAGAAATTTTGTGAATACAGGTTTTCAGATGCCTAGTTACAGAAACATATTTAGGGGGGAAAAAAACTAAGACAGCACATACTCGTTATTTATATTGTTATATAAATATAATTTTGGTATGTCTTCATAGTATTTCAATACCCCCACTACATTTGTGATTCATCTTTTTTCCAGGGGGAAAAGAGATGGATATTCATCATTGTTTTGCATTCTGGATCCTTCATTCATGTTCTCCCCTGTGATAGGGGCATGGGAGAAACAATATTATTTGAGATTTGAGAACAAAATTATTTGGCATCACAACGGTAAACAAACATTTTGCTTCGGCCCCTAGTAGTATAAATATTAAGATACCATGACTCTATGGAAATGACTATATCTTCATGCTTTGATTGGCATATAGCAAAAGACTCCATAAAATTTGAAAAACACAATAATATCTGTGCTATTTTAGGTCAACATATTGAGAAAAATAGGAAAGAAGTCACTGATCTGGGCAATAGAAATACCATTTGCTTGGATCATTCTACTTCCGAATAAGTAAATAAGTAAATATATATAAGAAATTAAAACCAAAACTAATTAAAACACTCACAAAACAGAGAGACAAATAGCTGAATAAAAGCATTTTCAGAACTGCATGGTTTGAACTCGTGGCAGTGAAAGGAATGAGTGGAGAGATACGAACGCGCACTTACCGCTGAGCTTCTCTCCGAAGAGGTTGAGGAACATGGTGAAGTTGAGGGGACCTGGAGCCTCCTTCAGCATCTCATTCAGCTCGGAATCGGGAGGGATACGACCTGGAGGATGAAAGGTCAAAGTCAATATTTAATAATGATGTACTGTGTTGTCTCTTGTACAAAACCATACACCGAACATAAATAAATGAACATCTGGGAAATGTACACAAGGCTCAGCTGAATCACTTTAGAACTGAAGGTAATTTGAGATGAGCAAGGACTTGTTTGAATCTGGGTTTGTGAAGTCTTCGAAAAGATGATATGGACTCAATTCTAGACTTGCTTGTACTCAGTTCCTATGCAAGTACTGATTTATCTGGGAAAAATAACGTGTCTCTCTCTACTCCCCCCTCCCTCCCCCACCCCCACCCCTCTGTTCAACCTCTTTATTAATGTCATTAAATTAGTTTAAAATAAAAATGTTGTCTACGAGATGCAATTTTCTCAGCTGCTATCAAGCTCAGAGGCATTTATCTCATATGAGAATCCATAGTCCTCTTGACAAAGAAATAATAATAGAGGCATGAATAACCTAGAACTTGGATCTAAGAATGTTTTCATCATGTGCGCATGATTCATTGTAAAGTTATTTCAGGGTAAGCACTCACCGAGGTTGGAGTAGATGTCCTTAAGGTCCTCTATGTCGATGATGCCGTCGCGGTTCTGGTCGATCATGGTGAAGGCCTGTGAGGGGGGAAGGACAGGGGGTGGGGCAGTCATTGGATGACAGGTGGTGGGGGTGGGGAAAGGAAAGGATGAGAAAATATGCCGAGTGAGATTTTATTCTTGTAGATTCACTTAAGTGATACGTAAACATTGTACGATGGAAGATGATAATACTTAACAGAAACTGGATGATAATTTCTGACTACAGTATTGTCTAAGACTGTCGACCTCCAGCCAACAATAGAAGAATGACGAGAATAAAGTTATAGATATGGAATTTCAAAGTTGGCGTTTATGGAAAGAATTACTAATGTGTTTATAACAAGGAATATGAGGGCTGATTACAATAACTGGCTACATGTATATGGGAAATGGAACTAAATAACTAGTATTATATTAAGTGATGCACTTAGAGCTTGGGAGGATCTAATGAAGTAACTTTAACAACAATAAAGGGGAGAAAAAGAAAACTATCCTCATTCCAGTGACTTATGGAACTAATTGAAAAATTTAAGGCTAGACGTCATTATCGTTATAAACATATAGCAAAACATTTTTTTGGGGGTCAATTTATCTTGTTTCAAAATTAAATAAAAAAATCTTTTTTTCATGAAATAAATAATAGAAAATGAGATCAGATTTGATTCTTTAAAAGTAATACATGATCCATAATTTTCTTCTATCCGAACGAAGCAATGCTATTTGTTATTTATTACTTTTTGTCCAATGTTGACGGAATCAAAATGGTATTGCTTCATGGTGAATATGTCAATGATGTAAATAGGCGTATTAACTTCGTGAAATCAGAAGACTGAACAAGTACAGCATTCCTATGTTTCTACTTCATAGTGCTGGTTTGATAGCTATATTAAATATTATTTACTTTATTCTATTTCAGAAAAAAAAACTGTCTGACCAATTATATGAATGATATCAAGTAATTCAGAATTCACAATGAAATCATTTTAAAATGTGCAAATAATGCGGGAAAAGGAGAGAAAGAAAGCAAAACATGCACAAATTAATGAATAAATGATGGGATTAATACTGAATAGGAAACAACGATATTCTGGCATGCCCAAAAGATTCTTTTTTTTTTTTTTTAATTTATTGCAAGTCCCGATACAGAAGGGAGTTTTGACTTCAGTGGAATTTTGAATTCCAAGTTTTCATTTACCAAAAGAACAAAATTCAATATTCCTGAAAATACTTGCAGTGTGTTGTTGATATGCAAAAATGAATGGGTTTTAAAGTTAAATTTTTATGTTGTTGTTCTATAAAAATGACATTTTAAACACATGTCATAAAAATTAATTCAAAAGCATGAGATGTTACACTCTGAAACTGGGAGAGAGAAAGAAAGAGAGTGAGGGATAGAAAGGAAGAAAGAGAGAGAGAGAGAGAGACTGGGCTGGAAGCATCATAAGATTGAGTGAAAGACAGAAAATAGGACTATGAAATGAGTGTGACACAAGAGCATGCGTGTGAATATGAGCAAAAAGAAAGAAAAATGTATATTCTACTACCATATAATAATATATGATATAATTGTGTGAGCAATAATTGATACGCCTTAGTTTGCAGCTTCGCTGTGCAATATCTCTAAATGCATGTCAAATAAATGGAAAGATAAATATGTACTATAATACAAATATAATATAGCTAGATCTACGAATATAAATATGCATTATTTACCAGATATAAATAGATAAAGAGATTGATATCATTTTTTTAAAAGCTGCTCTGACCATTTGTAATAAATGGATATATATTATATATGATGATAGGATTCAAAGGACTTTATCCGGACGATAATATCGATATGTATTGGCTACCATACATTCCGCACTTAAATGCACTGTGTCACTGTACATTACAAGACCCCTGAAAAGCCCACATTTGACACAGCTGTCATCTTTTTCTGCTATGCCACCTTCAAATTAGGCAGCCGACTATGGCTAAAATAGATTACAGTCGAAAGCGCAAAAAGGAAGGAAATCTTTGGTAATGTTGTAATGCTCCGATAAAAGATCTCCATCAATCTATTGGTCCAGTGGCTTCATCGTCTTTAAATGTTTTGCTCATAGCACTAACAATTATGTTACAAAGCTTATTTTGTTGAGTAACTTGTATAAACCATATGAATGTAAAAAAACCAGGGTGCATTCGAATTGTCCGAGTTAATAGGTAGGGGTTAAAATGTTATAAAAATCATACATCATCATTTAAGCAAGTGATAACAAACATGTTTGAGGGAGCATTTCTTAATGCAAAGGACAGGACAGAAGACATTTCGGAAGAATAAAGAACAAGTTAATGGAATTCGGAGTTGGACTTGCAAATGGATACCTTGATTGGACTGCATGGAAGAAACAGCCATGTCGGGTAATTTGGTTTGGTGATTGAAGGGGCAATGGTTTGGATGTTGCCAGGGCGGGTGAAAGTTAGGATGGGAAATCGCAAA
>JBCEWB010527498.1:0-18874 GCA_039654565.1 Peronia peronii | reverse complement strand
CCAGTTGTACAATGATTATAGCATCTTTTAAGAATAAATGAAAACATGTCATTTTTGACCCAAATTGATGATTTTCTCCCCGCGAGCCCCCTTAAAAGCTAAAATGTATTTTTTTGCACACCAATTATCTGATTGTACTACATGTACATAATGACATCAGACTGAGTTAAAAGAAACTTTATAAATAAAAGATTATCCATACTATCAGTTAGATAAATTAAATATTATAAGAATAAGATGTTTTCAAATGATAAAAACTCTAACATGTCCAAATCTATAGTGCAATTTAATTCTTTATAATACTACATAACTCACTTGACTTAACATTAATTGTCTAACAAGATATGTACTTTCTATCACAAGCAGGCAATGTCCTAAATGCTTGATTCATTTAAGTAAATGAGTAAGTTCAGTAATGAATACTATTTCTTCTAAATCATAAGATAGACAACATATCAGGATAAACAGAAGACAGTCTATAGCACTGACCTTGCCATCTGAAGTCACGGCAGCAAACACAGTTGAAGAGTACGGCGCCCAAGCAACATCACCAACAGAATTGTTCAAATCAAATGAGAAGAGCGGTTTTCTGGGGAGGGAACATTCACACAACACATCATTGGTGGATCATGCAAATGGATGACAGAATGTAATCTTGCTCAAATCACCAGATAGGCTGAAGTGTGCTTGACCGAAGAAAGTGTGTAAGTTCTGTGGTCAGTAGTATATATTCACAAAGTGTTTAATTTAGCTTAGTGCTCCACAAACATGATGAACAGTACAATATGTGGATGTTAAACAAATTCATGTTATAGTGGTGCAATTTTTAATCTTTTTTTTTTTTCTGCTTATGAAGTAAGTTACAAATACATAGAAATGTATTTCAGAAAAAGTTTAAATTACATGTTTAATGGAAATGTAATCACTGAACTCTAAAGATTCCAATACTACATGATTAAGATGCATTAGATGCATTCTGTTGTTGCCTTCCTCCTCACTATCAACTCTATGCATTCACAGCAAGTACTATCTTATGTCTAATCCTTACCTTGCTTCATCTCCACCATCACTTTTGTCAATCTTGTCCTTCATTTCCCAGATCTTCACTGTCCAGTCAGCACTGCAAGTGATGAAAATCTTTGGGTGGAATCGATTCCAACATACCTGTCAAAGAGAAGTAAAAAGTTCGAAATTTATCATTTGCAGTCAGAGATAAAAAAATGAAAAGAAAACTTGAATACGGGTACCACATTACAGATACTTCAAAATGAAATATAAATTTAAAGCAAATAAAAATACACTCACATATGCAAATACTCTAATACACAGACCAGCGTATATTGTCTTCAACAGATTTGGAAAAGTTTTGCTCAAAGCGAAACAATCACAAAAGAATGAGACAGATAAACAAGAAGTGCAGTGTTTTGTTATATAATATCATTCCAGGGGAATGATAGGAATAGTAACAATATGATTAGGGTCATTTTCAACAGACACAGAAAAAAGATGATGACTAGTATATACCTTATATACAGCCATATTGTGAGCATCAATTGAATCAATGAAATGGCTGGTGTAGGCCTTGGAGCAAATATGAACTTTGCCTTCCTCTGTCCCCACAAGGAATAAATAATCTTTCTGTTTGTGGAAATCAAATGCTGTTCCACAGCCTGAAAATGACAGAAAAGAAAAGCAAAACTATGCAAGCATGGGAGGAACTCACAGTTAGTTTTCACCCTCAATATGAATCATAAACACTTAAACATGTGGACAAACAAAAATTTAAGTCCTCATAAAGTAACCCATAAGATATATTTACAATTAAAAAAATTATGGAACACCAGAGATATGTCAATCAATCTGTTCTTTGTCATGATTTAACAAATACTATGTCTTGTTTTGTGATGGTGTATTCTTACAAGGTTAAGGCTGTGTGTCCACTTGCTGTTTTGGTCAGCTACAAATGTGACTCCTACACAAATAAGGAAGTTTCAGTCATTCAGTGACTTGTCTTGCCTGACTGCACGATTTTCCTGTGTGCACGATATTTAGTCAGCTAGTCGAGTGACAGAAAGAAGGTGTCAATTGAGAGGAAATTCGGAGCTGTAAGTATTTGAAAGACATTACTGCATTGTTTTATTAGATCAGTTTTGTTATGCTAAATGGCGCTACACTAGATCTGTGCTGCAGAACAACCAAATTATTAAATTTTAGTGACTATCATAGAAATCTTGTTGCATGTGTAGGTCAAGGTGTGTTTACATCTAGATCTAACACACATGTGAACACTAGTTACCCAAGGCCAGACTCTAAAACTACTAACTCATGGTCTACAGACTGAGGGCACAATTCAGACTGTGATAGCTTGGGCATGCGCTTCTTGCTGCAAAAAATAAAAAGTATAGATCTAGATCTATATTTCTACTTTTATGGAAAACTAATTTTCTCTTGATAGTGATGGTGTCTGTTGATGATGATGTCTGTTGATTATTACATAGATCTATGTGTATTACTATTGTGTCTTGTGTGTATTGCATGTGTGTATTGTGTAGAGGGAGAGGGGGGGGGGGGGATTCTCAATTTTCTACCTTCAGATTCCCCTTCCCCTTTCCTTCCCCATCCACAAACACAGTCACCCGGTGGAATAGCTATGCCCAGTTAGCATGTCTGCAATCATGCACACACACCTACGTTATAACAGTAATTAGATGTATTAACAATCAATTTTAAATCAGACAATGGCTTGTCTGAAGCGTTTATCCTCCTTCGTTATGCCATCCTTTATTTCACCGAGAAGCTTATTAAAAAGCTCTTTTGACATTCTACAATAGTTTTGAAATTTGGTATCATCGTCTTTTAGTTCAGGCAATAGTTGTGCGAGGGCTTTCAATTTATTTCTGTGTTGGTTAAAATAACATATACCCAAAATCTTGTTTTTCTTTTATTTTTTTTTGTACTTTTATATAAATTGTAAAGCTCATAAAGGTCCAGAATATCATATAGAATCCATCCTTTGACTGTGCTATCAGTCTGATTGAGGCTTTAGGAAAACACATAGAATTGAATAGGTCTCTAGATCTCTGCACTAAGCTCTCGCTCATGTGCCAGCCGACACAGTACACACAGCACGGGACCTACACCAGAAATTTAATTAGGTCACTAGGCTGGCCTAATGCTGACTCAGTGGATGTGACTCGGTTTTTTCAGTTGCAGACTATGATGTGACATCATGTTTTAACCTGGTGTACAAGTGATAACAACCACTAGTGGACGTGTAGGCACAGGTTTTAACATAAATGACTATACTTCACAACAGTAAAAGCTCAGTCAGTCCTGACAAGCCTAACAATGAGTGATTTCTACATGAATGATTCTTATTTATAGTACTGAAAAGCTCATACCATCTTAACAAATCCGAACATCATGAATTTCAAAATAGAATAGCTAAAATGCTTGGCAAAGTATTCATTCTCAAACCATTAATTTTGATACAATAGCTTTAAATTTGCATTTTTACAACCTACTATGTTTGCACTGTATATATATCAGGAGATAAGCAAACCTCACCTGTTGTTGGTACCTTGATACCATCTGGTCCCTCAGCTGATATGTCAGGCAGGTTCAGGCGAATCACATCTTGATAGATCATCTCATTCTGTTCAATAGATTGAAAGCATTCATTACCATGAAACATAGCAAAATAAGTTAATCTGATAAAAAAGTTCATAGCACATTGGGCATCTGGATTACTTGCTATAAAGATGAAATGAATAAGCTGCAAACAAGCAGGGTTTTACATGAAACCTAGACCTTTCTATAATGCAAAAATTTATTAGTCTGGAACTGAACTTGCCAAGTTTGATTAAAACTTTGAGGGATTTATTCGAAATAAATTTCTTTTAAAAAAAAAATTAATTTAAAAAAATATATATATAAAAAAATAAATTTTATATACATTTTGATGGTGATAAACTGGAGATGTCAGTATGTGCAAAATTTACTGCAAGAAGTGACAATTCCTGAAGGTTATGTTTAGCTTTATCAGAAAAATTTTAATTTTGGCAACCATTGTCAAACACAATATGAAATTCACTTGTAGTACCTGAAATCCCAGAAAGTGGTCAAAACAAGATTTAAGGTGAGTTTCCAAGCATCACATGGTGATATCTTAGACATCTAGTGCTTGGGTATTGTTTATTTTGGGAATTTGAAACATGTAATCATAAATTATTTGATACAAAGCTAAGTATCTGCTCTTGAGCTCTGCAGCTAAGGGGTCTCTTGGCAAAAGATGTCTTATATAATACTAAAATATCAATATTTAACTATTTAAATGTAGTGATATCCACAATACCTTGAGAATAGTCCACAGGCAAATCCGACCATCAGAAGATATGGAGTAGAAATTCATGTTATTGTCAGCATCATCCTTTTGCCAGCGCACCTATAAACAAATAATACCAAAATGTCAGCTCCCACATTTATGCACAAAATACAGCACAGAACCTCACAGCCATAGCCTGTCCTTTTCTGTGTACAATGTAACATGTAAACACAAAGGAATCACTGGTGAAAAATAGCCTACAAACCAAGTAGTTTACATTCTGCCTGATGTCTTATCTTGATCTGTATGCTGATGACACAATTGACTATATTATTTTACACTCTTTATATTTCTGTCCTCTCTATTTTCTATGTTGCTTATGGTTTTTCCAACTTACCTGCCATACTGGGTCTGTATGTTTTCCATTCTTGGCAGTACATCTGTGAATAGGACCATCTTTCCTATCCAAAGCACTGAAAATTGCAACACTGCCGTCATAGAATCCAGCGCAAACCCAGTGCGGGTGCTGAGGGTGAATGTCAAGGCACATAACTCCACTGTCAGTCTCAAAATAGCATTCTGGGAAGGAAGGGTTTTTCAAAGTCCAGAAGATGATAAGTCCACTACCTTGTTTCATAAAGTCATCTGAAAATAGAGATTGAACAAACACAAAATTATAGTCTGATGTTTGCTTGAAAATAAATATCTTGGCATCACAGTTCTCAACCTGTTCGTAAATTATGTTTGAATAATTATTGTTTTATAGTGATTACTGTTTTGCTTTTTGATTAGACAAAATTTTGCATTTCGCGAAGAGATCACTGTGGCCATGGAGTTAGGCATCTATTCCTTGGCAAAAAACTTACATTGTGGGTTCAAAATTCAAATCCTATCAAAGGGATGGGAATGATTAGAAGATTTTGGTGACTCAGTTTTCCTCTGGCTTCTTGGTTAGGGAAACCCAATGTCTAACCTTCACGGATAAGAGTGAATATGTTTTAGAGGTCCCCTGTATGCATTACATGCATGGAAGAACACTTGGCAGTTAAAAATCAGATAAAGAATATGCAGTGACGCCACTGTCCCAGCACTAATGTCCAAATTCCAGATTTCTACCCACAAATATTTCTTTTTCAAGCTGAGATAATCCTACTTTCATTCATCTCCTAAAAGATCTAACAATTTCTTGTCATAAAAGTTGCTTGAACATTTGTGACTCAAATAACATTATCTGTGAGGAAAATAATGTAATGCCATCAATAATATATGCCAAGCGACTTACATGATCCACATGATATTGCAAATTGATCTCTGTATTTGGGACTCCAGCATACAGAAGTGACAGCCAACTTCTTAGCTTTCTCAAAGGAAAATTTCCAAAGGGGAAGTAATGTGCCCTCTTGGTCTCTGTAGTCATCTGATACATCCTCCCAGTACTTGAAATCTAAACAGAATAAGATGAGATAAAAGGAGATAAAAATATTATCAACTGACCTAAAAGAAAAATGAAGTGAGGACAAGATTTGATCATGTTTGCTTTCACAGTTATCAACTGATCATATTAAACACTGTGATGACAGTGTTAATGCAAAGATATACACACCTCTTAAAGTTTTTATTAAATGAATTAATGGTTCAGTTACACAATGAAATTTGTTTGTTCATTTTGCTGAAACTTTTATGTGCTTTGCCTGATCTCTGAATGATACTTACCCTGAGCAATGTCATCATATGTATTTTGGTTGACCATGCGTTCCACAATTTTGGCTGCTGTCTCCACTCTTGTGATATCATCGCTCTTTTGAGTGACAAAAATATGAATTGTTTAACCAAATATCAGGGATAATTATTCTTCAAAATAAAACAAAACTGTAAATATGAATGTTTGCTTAAGGTGTTTAGCCTTGAATTTATGGTTTGTAGAATCAGAGTTAGATCTAGACGTCTGTGACTAGTTATTATCCATTCAAGCCAACGATGCATTTCTGAGCAACAGCATCATTTTATGATAAATATCTATAAGTCAGTAACCATTATTTCCATGAATAACTGTCTTGAAGCTTACATCTGCACTTCTTAAACAAAAATACTAGAGGATCACATCATCTCTACAGACAATTAAATGAAATGTCTTCACTCAATTTATGATTAACAAAAACTGTAATGGACAATAACAGTTGCAAATGAGATGTGACATGATGAAATTAGGTTCTCATCAAATTTTTAGCATATGGAGTTATTGGTATCACTGTAAAGATTATTGACTTCCCTTTAAGTGTGTGAAAGAATGATTGTTCTACCTTAAGTAGAAGTTGAGATATTGGCAATTGAAGACGATGGGGAAGGTTTGTTGCTGCAGCTGAATTTATTGAGAAAGTGGCCAATCACTTTTGTAAATCTTTATTAATCCTTGTCAGAAACTGCCATTAAATTACAATTTTGGGGCTTTTACTCGATCTATTTCAGTAAATTGTACTGAAATGCATTTTTAGATTGATATAGAAGAGAAGAAAAAAAAATGCGTTAAAAATTCATTCAATGTTGAAAAACACATGATTGCTCTGGTCGGCTCAGTTTGACGAGCACCTGATTTCATCGTGTCGCTTCTCAAATGGATAATGACAATTTCACCATTTTAAATGTGAATTTTTAAGCATAATGGCTAAAACTATTTTCTTTTTTTTGTAATCTGAAAGCTACTAAAAGAATATAAAACTGCATATTATTTTTATGATTTGTTAGTTGACCCTTATTGTGTACTTAAGTGTTTCAAAGAAAACTTAACACTTAGCTTTAATCTTCTAAATGGTATTTCCTTCAGATGTAGGATCTCAAATGGAGCTTCTCTCATGGGACATTGCAGGTGCATTCCATTCAAAATAAATTGCTTAATTATCCTTTGCCTCCTAGGACTGAAGTAGTTATAGGAGATTTAACTATTGAAAATACCAGCAAGATTTAGAGCTATGAGACAGCGATCTAACAGCGAATATATCAAACAACTCACTGATGATTCAGTCATGGTGAACTTCTTCTTTGCTTTACCCTCCTCTTTCCTTCCTGGCATAACTTTCTTTTCTTTTGTTTTCTCCTGAACATGAAAACAAATTAAATGTGTAACAATAATAAAGTCTACATGATAACGGGACAAGGTTGGATCAATAAGATAAAACAGAACAAATTAAAAAGAATCTGATGTCCAATATAAATATCATGAAATATTTTTAAAAATAAAAAAAAAGCAGTATTAAGAACTGTTGGACTACTACAGCTGAATGATAAAACAGCCAATTTTAGATTCACAAACCTCCTAGATTCTGTTAATTTAAATATATCTGTGGTGCTATAATACTCAGGATTCAATCTCTTTCCATATATGGATGCTGCAATGGGCCTGTTTCACATATGAAAATTTGCTCTGAATAAATTACTTGTTTGGCTATGATACAGGATTTCCTCCATATGTCAAATAATTCTGCTTCTACTAACCTGTTTCTCAAAGTCCTCCTGATATGCATCATAGATTTCCCACTGGGTGACATTTGAGCAGAATGATGCTCTTGGGGGTGGCTCAGTCACTGTCCCACGATCCTGTTCAGAGGTATAAAACAAGTCAATCAAAATTTGGCATAATTATTTGATCTGGAATTCCTACAAAAAAAAATTTGTTGATATGCTTCTCGTTGTCCTGAGAATTGATTACATGAAAAAAATCTAAATATAATATGATCTAGGATGAGCGAGGAAATAAGGAATACAAGTAAAAATATATCCATTGTATTACCCACTTGACATTTCTTACATATAAATTGATATTTGTGGATGAAAGACTAGAACAAGTTCAAAATTTACATAAAACTTTGTCCACGCTACAAGCAATACACTTTTCAGAAGATAAGATGCTCTAGACAGAAGTAGGAAAAAAAGAAGTGATCAATTGTCTAAGTGTTATGAGATCTATTTCATAGAACTCAGACAGATGACTATTGTCTTACCCTGAAAGGATTGTTGTAAGTCTGTGATGCTCTTTCACTGAAGTTAAACTGATTGGTGAGTTTCTTTTCTTTCCCTCCTGCTTTTGCAGCTGGTGCAGGTGAAGCTTCCTCATCTCTACCTTCTTCCTGTGCTTGCCCCTCAGCAGCTCCTTCCTCACCTCCTTCCTCTCCAGCGGCAGCTCCTTCCCCAGCTTCCGGCGTTTCTGCTACTAATTTCAAAAATAAAATTCATTAGTGCAAAAAGTTAATAAAGCTAATGAGGCCAAGCATGCTGCACAGTTTATATTCATGTTATAAAATTAAATGAAATCATGCAATCCAGAATGAAATTCTACAGTTTTACTAGAATTTTACAGGAGAAATATATTTTGACATTAGAGTTCCCTTGCTTCTTCTATATTTTAAAAATATGGAAAATGGCCATTAACTAAGAGTTAACAGACAACTGATAAACCGAGACTTCAGAACTGGCAAGAAAACAATTTTTAGTTTTGGCCATGATGACAAAAAGTTCTCTAGGAGAGAGGAGATACAGCCTCTCAAATGAATTCACATATTAAAATGCACTGGTTTAAAAATAAACTAAAAATAAATTTACATATATTTCATGTTGACTTTGGAATTGGACATAGATTTGATCCAATGACACAATTCTCATACTAAGTACACCACTGATGAATGATCCAGTGAACAGTGTGAAAAATATAAGTAGCTCTAATATTCCATCCAGGAAAGAGTGAGAACTTGCTGAAACTACAGGGAAAGGACATACTTTTCAATAATTAGATTCTTTATAGCATTACAAACTTTGAATGATACAAGCACTTTTAGTCTAACGCAATAGAATAAATGGATATTTAGCTTCAGGCTGATTAATATGCACATTGTTCTTGCCATAATTTTTAGTATTTCTTGTCACAACCTTATCAGTTCAGCAAATTGATAGCAAAAAAACAGAATACATTATATTTCTCTTGAAACTTGTGTTCACGTCACGCATCTTTCATCAAAGTTATAGAAAAAAATTAAAAATATGTGTCCTCAAAGCCAAAAGGATAGATCTATTTCTGGGAAAAAAAAAAGAATTCATAACTGTATCTGTTCATCTCCCTATAACAGCAGTGCATCAATGAGCACATTAAATCAAATCCATACATGTAAACTATGATGTCAAATACTACTTCATGAAACTCAAACAATAGCATTTACACTGCATAAAAGCTGCCGATGTCAATTACCATCAGTTGACTATTTTCAGATGATGTTGTCATAGATTGTATTGAGGTTTATATATCATCATCTTAGATTCTGTTGTTTTGGTCTCAAGGATAAAATCATTAGAAGTAAAAATTTGTTGGAATATTATCTTTACTGCTCCATATCAAAGTAATGTGAGGCCAAATCTAAATGTTACTACTTCATTTTCCTATTGTCTTACGCTGAATTAAGACAACAGTACTTGTGGCAGATATGTCTACATTTTAATGGCCACATGAAAAAGCAAAATCAACGCAAAAATTCAGAAAAGCACATGAAGCCTAAAACACAAGCCTATATTTTTCTCAGCGGAAAACATTGGAAAAAAACATTAAATTTTGCAAGTGAAGAAAAGCCAAGCACAGAGCATAAAAACTGAGGTGTGTATTTAAAAATATTGTAGAGATATGTAGGTATGAAATAATATCCTATGAAGCATTGTGTCTCACATCAAGATCTTGCATCTGACAGCTTAAAGAAGGAGATGGCTTTGAATGTGCATTGTCGAACCCAGACCAAAACTACTGTTGTAGAACTTCAAGGGATGTTGATCTGTCATAATTTCCCAAATCTCCCTTTGCTGTTCATGAATTATATTATGGAAAATTTGTTTCATCCTAATGGACATATAGCTGTCTCCAACTGAAATCATCAGTCTACCAATTAACTGTTTGCTAATGATAACGTATACATGACAAGTATAAATTGTATGACAGTATGCAAAAAGTCAAATGAGAGACACAATGTAAAAAAAACAAACAAACTATATATGTTTGCACCTAGAGAAAGATAACAAAACCTGCACATTTGAAAATCTCAGAAAATAGCAGTTCTAAGCAGAGCAATCAATGCCAAAATAGATGACTTGGTGCATTTTTTAATATTTTGAAAAGTCTCTGAGATCTGACATATTTGTAAGAAAAGGCAAGAGGAACACATAATTGAGAATAAAATAACTTTAAAGCAACATAATTCTATTCTCATTTGAAAATATGATTTCATAAATATCAATTAATTTTGTGGAAGGAAACCCCCCTTCTGACACAAGATCTATAAATTTTTTAAAACAATCCAACAACTTTTTGTGAAATTACATTTTGTCCCAATGTGTCCTGACTAAGAAAAAATCAGATTTCCTAACTTCTTCTTAGGTCATGCCCACTTAATTTCTACTGAATGAGAGACATAATAAAACCAAAGACACGAAAAGAAAATATTTTTAAAAAAGTAACAATTACGTTAGAATACAAATTTCCACGGACTGAGGAAAAATGGCTATTGTCTTCTATTTACAGCAGTGGAGAAAGTATTACATTGATTTCATTATCACTGAAGTTTTGGAAACAACATATCAAACTACATGTAATCATCTATTGATTTCCTGTCCCATATTTTCTCTTCTTTAAATTCAAAGCTGCCAGTTTCACATTGTACTCTTGTCAAGAAGTTGGATGTAGGCTAAAACAAAGGGTGAAAAAGCAGAAAAGGAAAAAAAGCATTGCATTTGAACAAGAAACTATTGCAAGGTTTACCTTTTTCTTCAGGGACTTCAGGGAAAAAATTAGACACAAATTCAATTTCCTCTTTATGGAATAAAAATATGTTATATTTTCCATGTTTCTGTATATACCTAACAGTTTGAATTTATTACAGATCATCTTGCAAAATAAGAAACATATATTATTAATTGCATTGCATTTGAAAATTGCCAGAAATTGTAGCAAAGATGCTATTTCATGATCAAAGCATTTAATTTAAATATTAAATTAATCAGTTTCAAGAACAAGTTAAACAAAATCTTAATACTGTTTCATAGCTTTCATAATAACAAGTTCTTAAGGTTTATATTATAAAGAAAGTGGAAGGTATGATGTGGGATGACCTACGGCAACAAGCAACAGATGAAACAAAACTCTCCAATAACAGAAAATGGCAACCAAAAGGTATCTCTCTGTTATAAATCCCTCTAATCAATTAGCCTGGGCACACCCTTTTCTTCTATTTTCTTAGCTGAATCCTCCTCTTCTGCCCCATCTCATTCCTCTCCATGAAGCACAAAGCAAGTTAAAGCAAAAATACATTACCTTTCTCCTCTGCAAGCATAAGATGGAAATAGAAGGGTGTTAGTTTGTATTAGATTTGAATCACACAGTTTACAAGTAAATGTAGAATTGAATCAATAGAACTCATCTGGTTTTATATATAATTTATTAATTTCACATACTGAGATGAAAATGTTATGCAGTTGTATTTCTCATGTCTCATTTGAGGCAAAGCCACGGGGAAATTATCCTGATATTGCTGGCTGATCACTTTCAGTTTTTAGTAATACTGTAAACAATTCACAATGACTGATTTCTGTTTAATTGTGAAAAAGCAAACAGATATATTTACCTTCCTTAACATCACCAAGACCCATGCGAGTTAACTGTCTTCTGGCTTCATCTGAGTCTTTATGAAGCAGATTGCCATCCAGAGAAAAGTGGACAGCAAGTTGGTCAACACTGGAGGTCTGCTTGTATTGACGCTCCTGTGAAAATCCAGTTTAAATTTCTAGCAACATGCTTAAGTCTCTTGCATAGAATTGGCAACATGAGAAAATTAATTTCAATGGATCACCTTAGTCAACAGAAAGTTAATTAGCTTAAATCTAGGCCATGTAAAATGACCACTACTTGCATGTCCCAAGTTTAGGGAAAACTGTCGAGTGTTACTAGTGAAACTGTAGTTCCAAACATTGTCTGTTCCTTTGGTATTTACAGGTTTGGCATTTGAATGAGTTCTCTCATAATCTCCACCTCCCTCAATATAATAAATTAATCATCAGTTTTGAAAACCAGTGTTGAGACATAGGGCTATCTTGAGAGGTATACAAATTTTGGTCTGAGCATGTACACAGTCTCCATGTCATTTTACTCACTCCGACCAAAAAACTTGACCAACATTTAGAAATGGAGTACTTCCTGGGAAATAGTTTCAGTACAGATTTGAAACATGATGACTCAATTACAATCAAATAGGATCTGCTCAAGATGAGTAGGATTAATCTGCCCTAGAAATGGATCTACCTTTTAGCATGACTCTGCACAGTTTAAAATTTCAAAAAAAGAATAACTCACAGCGAATGAAAGATTTAACTAACTGTGTTCATCTTTATAGATTTGTTTATTTACACTGGCTCTGGCAGAATATTCAGAATATTGAAACTGACCTTGAAACTGTATCGCACGATATTTTGCGGGGCATGAGGATTGTTAGCAGTCAAGATTCTTGTAAATTCTTCTTTCAGTTCCTGGAATACAAAAACAGTAGGCTCTGTTACATAAATAAAAATGTCATAAATCTTTAACACAAATGCCTGTGATCATAGGATCATCAGATGGAAATAAAAATGTGGCAAGGTCAGCAATGAGATGGCAGAATAATGAATGAGAATGACTAATGAATGAATGAACAAAAAGAGTGTCAACTTACAGCCTCAGAAAGCTCCAACTGATCTTCGGGCTTCACCAGTGCCTTTGTCTGTGTAAAGAAAAAATACGGAAAAGAATGTTGCCAATATTGGAATATAGTGAAATATACATCAAAACTTATTTGAGAGTTTCATCACAAGCCTTGTTTGTTTAATAGTTAAGACTATGATGGTTGTTAAGTCTATCTCTAATGACATGAAATTTCCCTCTGTTAATAGAATTTGCTTTAAAGTGTGTGGGTATTGAAAAAAAGAATCACCAAAAAAACAAGTTAAAGCTAAAGCATTAAGGCTTTATGGAAAAACACGAGTAATTTTTAGTTAGCTTCCATCACCTTCATTTTTTTTTGTATAATTTAATTCCTTCAACAAACATATGATACATAGATTATGGACTATTGTTGCCGCCATTCACTGTCTGCAAAAGGAGTATTTCAGTAGTTTTGAGCTAGGGCAATTTAGTTGTTGAGATGAGGTGGAGAAAATTTATTATGTCATTATATGTTTATATGGATGTTTGAGAGAATATTTCAATTATTATGGTGAATTCCTAAGAAATTGTCCTCATGTGTGTCCCAATTCTGTTCTTTGTTATCCATGAATAACTACAGGTTGCTCATAGACATATAGAGCTTTTTGTTCTCTGCTCACAATTCATGCCTAGCTACCACTGCTTTGGACATCTGCATATTTCTATTGGTCAAAATAGTTTGAAATTAACAGGTGACATAGAACAGGGGCTAAGTTGTTTTTTTTTAACCTATAACATGATAAAACAGCAGATTGTCTAATTTTGGTCTTTATGCATTTAGCAAATGGTAGTAACATTATATGTTACTGATCACAGCTCTGTATATGTGTCACAAATCGTATTCAAGTGCTACAGTTTTGGTATAAGCAAATACTGCAAAATACGATATGTGTATACAGTGCTCTCCAAAAATTATTTTGCTGATCGAATAAAATCTATAGCAATAGATTACCTGCATCCAATCATCTTGCTCCGTTCCTTCACCGATGTCAGTTACATCATCTCCTTCCTGTATCACATATAAATTGATGTAATATCAAAAAAAAAAAAAAAAGAACAATCCAAATTTAAATTAATTCAGACCAATTTATAGTAGAATGCTTCAATTTAAAACTGTTTCATATGATATATGATTGAATAATTAAAATAAATATATTTTCAATCGCTTCCTACTCATTTTATCTTTCTACAAAGAATTAGATAAGATACAGAAAGGTTATGGTTATCTAATTTGTCATAATTTGTCCTAACATTGATATTTATTGTAACAGAAACAATGTACTAATACTAATGCTTGAAAACTGATTTCAGTTTATGCTTCGGTTTATTGCACATATATAAAAGAAGAAGAATAAAAAGATGTACTAGTACTTACCACACCACGCTTTGACCTTTTTCTGTCCACTGATGGGGCAGTCTGTAAAAGAATACAAAAACATGGGAATGTTAATTGCCTCTGGAATGAAGTAACAAAATATGAGGTTTGCCACAATGAAATAATAATCAGAAGAGTAACAAACTAATAATAAAAATTTATATCAAATTGTACTTACCTCTCAAATATCTTTCAATGTACTTTCATAGTAGAAATATCAGATTGTGCTGCATATGTTTTTTCATATGTAATCTATATAATCATAACCAAAGATGAAATGTCACCAAAGTTTGAAGATGATAGTCGTTATATTTACAAAACTGACAATGGTCTTCAGTGTTTACATATTATCAGAAGCCAGTAAGCTTGACATCTGTTGCATTCAATGTTGTCATGTGTAGTGATTGTAAAGTTTAAATGATAAATAACATGGCTTTATTTTTAGCATAATGTTCAAGGAAAGGTACTTTTTTCAAATTTTAGATTCCTTACCCTCTTTGTTAAATTTTTGCATTTGTCTTGTTAACTGGTCATTCATGTGTTAACGCATGTCCCTTTTATCGCAGGAACCTATTTCATTTTATCATTTCATTTACAGCATTTAATTAAAATGGTGAAATATTTGAGTGATACTGTGGACACAAGGCTACGCTTTTTTTTTTTTTTTTTTGTAAGCTCTTAATCCAGATAAACCAAAGCTGATGAAATGATGTTTATCTTTTTTGGTTAGAAAAGAACGTTTACCTACCATATTGGCTATATTTATTCAGTTTCAGGCCAGACAAATTTACAAGGGTTACACTGGTTCAGTTCTTATCCAGTAAAATGTTTTACTTCTACATTGAGTATGATAGAGCTGCAGACGTTTCTGCATTCTAAAGTTGAAGTTTACTCCTGAATCAAAGCCACTTTTTTTTTTTGGTGCTAATTTGTTCACTGGTACTGCACATAAGTCAAAGAATTGGATATTCCCATAGCCGCAGACTTACCTTTTGCTTTATTTGTTTTGGAGGCATATTTGGAGAGCAAATTTACGTGCGAACACACACTCGTTTTCTAACTCCCCTCGGCACTCGTCTCCATACAAAACAGGAAGTTACCCCACCGTAACTATGGACAACCGACATGAGCTGTAAGAGTTATCTTCCCGTCAGTCAACTAAATGACAGGGTCCAAACTTCCGGTTGGAACAAAAACAACGAAACTCAATGTTTATATTTATGTATTGTAACATTTACTCATCTTTACGGACCAGAGATGGCAAACACAGGGTAAGTGTAATAATCAAATCTTGTTATTAAATGAATAGTCGGTTAAATAATTACTGGTGCTTTCGTCATCCAGGAAGAGCATTTTTGATTTCTGTACAGATATCGGAATGACTATTTTTTCGGACCTTAATTATTTTCGATCTGACGAACAGTTCAGTTAAAAAAATAAAGGAAACATTCAGATGTAGATCTAGACTATTTTTACCAGTTTTAATTATAAGGGAAATATATGATATATTATTTTTATTCTTGTGTCTGACAATTCTGTACTGCCCCTCACTTCACAAAATGTACAAATAGATTTAGTCAAGATTTAAATTCAGTTTTGTACAATCTGTCCCTAAGACCTAAGAAATTAGATTTTAGATCTAGATCTAGATCTATTTATTTACAGTTTCATGTCCGAAAAAGTAATATTAGACTTAGGTTTGTAAAAAAAAAAGAAAAAGATCTACAGACTGAAATTTAAAATTTCAGATAATTGTCACTCATAGTCATAGTCAATATTATGGTAAATTATGATATTTACAATTAGGCCTAGATCTATTTCTGCTCTGTATGCCTGTGTAGGCCCTGTGGCTATTTATCTATACTGTAAATCTACAACAAAGCCCACAATAGGCTTATGGACGTGAAAACTGCTGAATGTATCCATCTGAAATTTGGTGCCAAATGTATCCATCTGAAATTTGTTATTTGACCACAGAATTGTTGTATATAAAAAGATCTGTGTTTCTGCTCACACAAAGCCAGCAAAAGCTTATTATGTTTGGTGTTATTTTAATAGGCAATAGTAATTACATAGTAAATTCACAAGGGTGTTTGATCTGAATTATATGTTTGATAGAATGACGCATTATGTTGGTGTTCTTCTGCTCCCGCTCACAGAAAAACAACAAAAACGTTTTCTTTGAGTAATGTTCAGTCTAACCATTCAAAATACCAACATCAAGGTGTACACACTTGCCATAACCTTCAGTTGCAGAGTGGTATTGGTTTGACCTATATTTAAAAAATCTCCCACGAAGGCTCTGGGTCATTGACAAACCAGTATACACAACAAGAATGAGAAAAAAAAGAATTATATTTATAGGTTGTCAAGAAAATGTCATGTTATATAGGTAGATAGGATATAGGAGTATCATTCAATCAGCTCTTGAAATATTTCCTAAGAGACTGATTTTTTTAAAAAACATTTATCACAGTTTAACAACAATTTAACTCGTAAAGTACTTAGTATCACATGCTGTGAGGTCTGAGCTTTAAGTGTTCAGTGTTGCACATTGCATCACTAGACTTACTAGACAGAGTGCAAATAACATCTGGATCAGTGTCTTTCTGTCAGTTATTATTTCTCTGACTTCTGCTTGTTTGATGGTTGTAGTGTGAAAACTGTACTTTTTTTCCCTTGTTGCAATTTTAGACAGTTGCTAGCGCAAGCATGGATTAGATTATTTCTCAAAATGTCTGGCGAAATAAACTGCTCTACCTCTTAGTGTGGAACTTCAAAACTGTGATAACTGACCAATCTTTTAGGCTTTTGAAATGATTCAGTATCGGGTTCATGCTGACGGAGACAGTAACAGTGATGAAGACTATGATTTCAATTTTGATTTTGTTGACAATGAAAACAACTCTGTCACTTACTAGTGATCATAATGGGAGTAACAATGTTGAAGAACCACTTGCTAAGTGCTCTAGCCATGACTCTAAATCTACAAGTGCAACAGGAAAATTGATATTCATTATTATTTCTGCACATTTACGACTTCAGTCAGATCAGAATCAAATGAGGCTATTAATTTCACAATACTTCTAACATGACAGAAAGCTCTTATTTTTCACTTCTATCACATATTTTTTCAGGAGATTATCGCTGTAAGTTCAAAATCAGTTTGAATATATTTAGAAGCTTCATTTACAAGATGATAATGATGTCTCCTGTAGAGGATTTGTGGGGTTAATGAAAAATATATCATTAAAGTCAATCTTTAGGCTGGGAGGGTGTTGAAAGAAAAGATTGCTAATCTTTTCAATGCCCCATGAGTGCTGTAACTGCACAGTGTCATAATTACTGTAGAAGAAGAAATACTGCCGTTTTCCAACCTGATTTCAAGAAAGAAACTTGAAAATGAAAGCATCAATTTTTAATTGAAAAATGTGTTTTAACTGAGAATGATCAAAACTGAGATTTGTGCAGTGCTTCCTCCATAGAGATATATATTAGAGGTAAAGTTGAGCCATTGAGTCTGATAAGTCAGTATGTAAAATTGGATTGAGTCATTGTAGCAACTGTAAGCAGACATGTATGATTACTAGCTTGAATAGTGACAAGTATTGACTACAATAAAAAAAATTTTAAAAATGATTCATATAGTCACAACAATGTATTGAAAACCAAAAAAGTTGAAAGGGAGAATTGAAGAAAAAAATATTACAAATTTTCACTTGCATTAATGTGTCTAATATACATGCATGTCTTCTGGGTCAGCGTCTGTGAACAAAAAATTATGATTTTTTTTTTTTTTTTGAGGCATCAACAAGAAGATGGAAGGTTGATCTGCAGGGCAGAGTTATTGTTCTAAGCCTGTGATTGTATGCTGTAGTAAAAGTGAAAGCTTCAGTGATTAAGCTTGAATACCATCAGTGGGTCTCCCTTGAAGTCATGTTGAGCCATATCATTGAAAAATCACCTCAAACTTGATTTTGCATGCTGTAGTTTACATATTTTAGAGGTCTTCTTTGTTGATGGAAGATAAATTTATCATATATTCTCTTGGATTTGCATGAAACTTTATCTGCAAGTTCTTGCTTCATTTTAAGTTTGTGCTTTGACAGAATTGAATATATATTCTCATACAAATAAGGACATTTATCATTTATTCATACTGCACATTTTTGAAGCCGCTGTATGCTTTAACATCCACATAAAATTATGATGCACCCCTTGTGATGAAGCTTACATCACTCAGGAAAAAAAAAAAGAAAAAGGAAGAACAGAAAAGGGATATGAATCATGTATTTCACTGCACTCCCTGTCGCTTATGTTTTTTTGTAAATTTGTTGTTGTTGTCGTGTTCAGTTTGCTTCATCTCTAAGCCCTCACCTAAATGTCACAATTCAAGCGATCGATATGCTTTGGAGAAGAG
>JBCEWB010527388.1:7356-18875 GCA_039654565.1 Peronia peronii | reverse complement strand
GGGGGGGGGAGAGAGAGAGAGAGAGAGAGAGAGAGAGAGAGAGAGAGAGAGAGAGAGAAAGAGATAGAGAGAGAGAGAGAGAGAATAAAGAAAGAAAGAGAAAGAGAGAGAGAGAGATCTTGCAATATTTTCTTTAGCGGAGGACTTCTCATCACTCAAAGGCTTTGTTGCTACTCTTCTTTCTATCTCTAACAACAGTATATCTCACCGTGATTGAGACATAATACATAAGATGAAAGCACCTGTAACAAAAGAGATTTTGTGGCAAAGTGGAATAGTTGTGGTCAGCCACTGCCTCAATTCAAGATGTAGACTGTGTTCGGAAAAAGTGACATAAAACTACGAAGTTAACTTATGATTTTTATACATTTTTCCACCATCCACCGATGACTATCTCGGACCACAAGATTCGTGCTAGAAATTGCATTTTATAGTCATAAGAGTTCACGTACCATACTCTACCAATCACCAGCAAAGTGCATCAAATAAAAAGTAAATTAAAAAAAAAAAAGAAAAAAGTTTCTACGTCTCACTGTAAAATTGGCTGTCCAATTTCCTTAAACACTTGATGCACGACGAAGCTGTTTAGTTCGCCATAAATATTGAACGAAATGAATATGATCTATCGCCAGTAAACAAATGGTAGACACTTCCATTAATAACAATCATGGCCCAAGAAAACTCAAACTTTAACAGTATCACTTTGCGTTCAAACTAACAACTATCATTACAATATGTACTCTTTCATCCACTACTGGAAAATCAACAAGGTTACTAATCCACGATGGAAAATGCAATCATATCTTAAATACAAACGGGTAAACAAACATGGTATCAAATTTGTAGTGTGTGGCAAAATTGGGTCTCTCTCTCCCTCTCTCTCTCTTACACACACACACACACACACACACACACCACCACCACCACCACACGGGCAGTTATCTTCAATCGGATCAATAATAACTCAAGTAGATACTTGGCTGAAAAATGCGAGGCACATATCGGGAATGAAACACGCTATCCGACCGATAAGGCTATACTTGGTTATGGGTTCACTGATATGTACACAGGTCAACAGTCAATGGTAGCCACTTTGGCTATAGTTGTGGAGGTCTTTTAAACCTAAAACCAACCAAATAACACGGATGATTGAAGGCAGCAAGAAGAGCCAGACAGCACAACTGACAACACCGATGTAGTTCGTGGAGGCTGGTACGTCATCCAAGTGTCCGGCATACGAAATGAATCATTTCCAACCGCGCGTGATTATACTACTAACTGTGCGTCACGATCAAAGTCAAATTATGAGTGGGCATACTAGTAACTTGACGAATGTGCTACGCGAAAACTACTTGAAAAACGTTATCTGATAAACACGGGCGACGAGATAAGCGGAGTATGCCGGACATGTGACGAAAGTGTCCAAAGTAAGTGTGCTTATCGACAAGCCGCGATGAACTTTGGCCCTAGATTACACACGTAGGTTTGATGTCCGTTGACCAGAATGAATGATTCATTTGACAGCTAAGCCACTCACATGTTTCAAAAATAAAATAAAATAAATAAGTAAATGCAATGAATAAAATACACAAAAAATAAATTAATGTTAAACATCATGGAATTTCTTACTTGATGAGCTTTCAAAATTTAATTTGCGGGGGAAAACATGTCTAAGTCACACCAATATGTGTACCATAATAATGATTACAAACTAAAGCCTTAGAAGACTTCTGTGACAAATACCCTAGATCTGCCTCTACAGCACAAAGCTAAAAAACTCATGCATGTTTTGTGTAAACGAGAGGCAGTGAGAGAGAGAGAGAGAGAGAGAGAGAGAGAGAGAGAGAGAGAGAGAGAGAGAGAGAAAAAAAAGGGAGGGAAAAAATGGGGTGGGGGAGGGGTGAAGAAAAAAGGTTGGAAGAGGGGGATCGAGGGAGAAGAAGGAGCTGGGGGGAATAAAAGAAACGGTGGAGTTTGGGAGATCGAGATAACCACCACCAGGGGGTGAAAGGCGTAACAGGAATGTAACTGGGACATCTAAAAGGATTCTCCTATTTGCTTTCTTCAAATGGATAGGAGAAATGTGAGTGGACAATTACAGCAGTATGTAACAAGGCTGACAAAAACCTGGCAAAGTTGATTAGGTAACTGAGCACTTCCAGAATTAAGACACGTCAGAGAAATGTGGGACGACGTCAAGACGACTGGATGCAGAGTCTACCTTCATCGTTAGCTGAAGTATTTTCATACTGCTACCTGCTTCACTCAGTCTGCCCTTGTCACATGTAAGAATCAGTTTCGTTAACGGCAGCATGATAACTGAATAACATACGGTATTTCTGAATGGGCGTAATTTTAGAATCTTAATTCTAGTAGTGTCAGAAGAAACTACTGCAGGACCAAAATTTCTATGATGAGACTTATCCATGTTCAAGACATGACAATTTAGACCTAAGAGTAAAAGGCAATAAGATACTTAACTTGTCACTGTATTATGTCCTATTTAGAAAGTCATTCCCATGGAGAGGATTTCAATAATGGCTGAATCTTTGAGCAGATAGCTCAATGACAACTCTAGGGCTAAAACTACAAGTGAAATGTTTACTAAAATTCTACACATTTCGCATTCAAGTAAATGTACCGGAAAAGGAAGACACGATACCACACATTCATGGGACATTTTGAATCGGCAACTCAGCAGTGCTGAGAGATAAGAGAGATTTGGGCATACATAAACCGCTCGTCGACGATGGTAAAAAATTAGGGTAAACACAGCCAAAAATAGCTGCTGCTGCCCAACACTTCCAAATTATTATTTTTTAAAAACATTGATCTACGTTCAAACGCCTCGATAGTTTGACTATACGTTTTTGTTTTGTTTTCGCAACGATCCGGCAAGATCTGACAACCGCCCGCACATGGCTCAAAGTCGAAAACAGAACGTAACGTGAAACTTAGCTTATGTTACGCAATGTTGAGGCAAAGTCAAAAACAACAAAAAAAAAAATCGGGCCTTATAGATTACGTCTTGCTTTTATGCATTTCTGATCGCCGCAGCAGTGAACCGGGTCTGGCACTAAGCCCATGCCGTCTGACGCAAAAGGTTCTTTCTATTTTAAGTCAGCCAGTCATAGCTTCCATTCGATTATCGAGAGGGATAGCAATTTTTTAATTTCGAAACTCCATGTCTAGAGCACGGGCAAACCGTGAGCAAGTCTCAGTGAAATAGCCCTACACTTTTCTTAGACAGTGACAAAAGTGACGCGTAGATCATAGACATACTGAAAAACTTGAATGTTACATCAATCAGCAAAGGAACATCGACTGCAGCACATTTTCAGTTAGTTGTTGTTTCGACTTGGGGGTTATCGTATTAGAACAAAAAACAAAAACAAACAAACGAACAAACATAAAAGAAAGATCCGTTTCAAAGACCAAATAACCACAACGACAACAATTTCTCGACAGTGACCTATACATTCCAAAGTTCGTTGTTGTGGCAGAACAGTAGCATATGAGAAGAAAACGAACTGTAACTGATCAAAAAATCAGTTGCTAGCATTGTTGTAATTTACTGATCACCAAATAATCATTTTGCCACTTCTAGTCTCTAGACGTTTGCTGATAATTGCTGATAAGGGGGGAGTTGCATTCGAAAACCACACGGCTCTATCTGTGATTACAACTATCGATAAGACTATCACAACAGCAATACTCTGGTCTAACGATCACGAAGCTGTCATTGTTATAAGGATATTTGAGTTAAAAGAGGGAAAAAAAATCTAACAGACTTAAAAAGCTCTAAAATTAAAGAACGCAGTGAGCGGTGATATAAGACAACACATTCACACATGGAAGTGTGGGATCAAAAATAACTTTGTTCAAACCACGATTTCGTGATTCCATATGGCAAATACAGAATTATTCAGTCTTGATGTGGATAATATCAACTTTGATGCTTCTTCTCCCAACCCGCTTACTAAGAAAGGAAAAAACCGACAAATAAAAAATATATAATAAATCAATAAAGAAAGAAAGAAACAAAGAGAGAAAGAAAGACCGATCTAGATAGAAAGAACTAAAGAAAAGGAAAACAATAAATATAAAAAAATACAATGAATAAATACATAGATAAATAAATAAAATAGCTTATCATGCACGTTAAAAAGCCGTTGCTTACGATTTTGCTGCAATTTCACATAGCGATCCTTGACAAATGTTTTTTCGCAGAACAACAAATCGGGAAGGCTAGTCTAGTAATGGGCCCAAGATAAGTATTCTCCTCCTTTTCAAAGTCTTCGTTTTTCAGCGAATTTTGAAAGAATGTCCAATATACGAAGGGCCTATCCATTATTCTCTACAATTATTTGCTACTCGGAAGAAAGCCCAAACGCAGGGTATTTATACGTTTTTGCACAGGCATACATAATAAATCAGAATCTTTATTCAAAATGCTACTGAATATGGTTCCTTGCAATGACAGGAATCGGGAACACATTTACTAGTTTGAGCCTTATAGGCCTATAGTGAGAGAAAAAAAAAAATAATCGTATATAAAAAGACAGACAAATTATAATTTTAAAAAAATCTATCAGATCTATACCGCTAGCTTCCATAAAAAATAAGATCATACTGAATTTTTGTTGTCACTGTCCATGAACTATGCATAAGCTTTATAAATATATTACATTTTTCATTTTCAAAGTGGGGAGAGTGGAGGGACCAGGGGAAGAGAAAGTTTGGGAAGAAAAAGGGACATTTCAGATGCTGCTTTGTATTGTGTTTCTTTTTCTTCACAAGTTTCAAAATAATCACATCTGTTTTATACTGAAAGCGCAATAAAGCTGCACCAGTATCTCATCAACAACGAAGCCTGCTGGCAAGAAAGAACAGAAATGGCTTTCGGGTAACCCTTTGGAATGAAGTAACTCATGCTAAAGCAGGTCATTTCCATCACAACTACGAATGAAATAAAATGTTTCCATAGGTATCTTCTTCTGTACCTTGTGCGAAAGGAATCCAAGTCTGAGGCACACAAATTGTGTCCAAAATTTCATGATAGCTACAAAGCCCGGTGGACTTCAAAACAAAACAAAGCATCGAAAAAACAAATAAACAATTAATCAAACAAACAAAAAATCGAACGCTTAAGATCCCGTCACTTACAGCTGACCTCCTCCGAACAAGATGAAAAGATCTACAGCACCTCCGAAACTCCCCGTATTAGGAACTGCTGCGTCGGTGCCAAGTCCTGGCCAAAGGTGATACGTCAGGCATAAAGATGTACCCCACTTATTGGCGACCTCGTTTGGGTAAACGGGACAACAGCCTGGCTTGTGCCTGTGTAAAACTTTGGTAAGGCAGTTTGTGTTTTTTATGGCACAAACCGCCTGCGTGCATGGACCTGTGTTTCCTGTTTCGCAAGTGTCTTGGTTCCTGATTTGTTTTCTGCGCAAGCTTTGTCGATAAGATCAATCAATGACAGGCACCAAGTGTGAATACATGACGTCCGGCATGCAGAACGACAGGCAAGTGAGAAACAGCATTTAGTTACAGCTTCTAAAGTAAAGATGACAGCACAAACACACACACAAAGACAGAGAGAGAGGGGAAATAAGACTTAAACATACAAACCGAACACACAGACACACACACACATATATGGAGGGGGAGAAGGGTGGGGGAGGTGGAAACAAAAATTGAACAGGGATGACACACTGCTGATCTTTTCTACGTTTTCAGCGCAACTACAGATTTTCTTCCCACTACCTCGTCTTCCCTCCTATACCGGGACTTTCTCTCTGCCACTCTCATTCTTTTCTCTGGCCCCGCTTGGCTGGACTAGAGTAGTAAAGGTCGATTATTGATTTTCCATACCTTGCTCACAAATCTCTCCTTTCAAGAACAATTGCCACGATTCTCTAGCTCTGCCTCTCTCGCCTCCTCCAATTTCCCCATTCTGTCTTCTTTACCCAAACACCTTGGCTATAAAGCCTGAACTCTTGATTTACTAACGTACAGTATTTGCTTGGGGCTTTGAACAACCGGCAGCGCTGTGATAAGGTATTGGTTTCCATGTGTAGAAAGGGTTCTGCATCATAAAACTTTAGCCACGTAACGGTCCCTGGATCGTTTGTCGGCTTGATCATCAAAGAGTGGGACGATGCAATACACAGGCGAACGACCCATCTACTGGAAAGAGTCCATTGACTGGGAAATAATCAAATTATCTCTTGTTCGTGCCTTATCTGAGGAATTATTGAGAACTTGCATACATTGGGAAAGGCTTGCATTATTGGACTGGGACGTGTTGTCAGCAAATCTGAAATATATGATATTATATTACTGGACATTGTTGTTGCTATCTCATCAGCAAAATCCAATTTCTCAGCACGGCGACATGAATGTCAATGTTCATTACAACAGCAATGATTTCAAACAAGTTAAATAAGCCGCAAGCCTTTTGGGTCCGAGCTACAAAAGATCTGGCTGCTATTTTTAATAAAAACAAAACAGGGAATGTAATGTGAATCAAAATGGAAGAGAAGAACGCACGAAAGCAGTTAAAAAAAAATAAATCACGAAATAAAGAACAAAATGCGAACACGAAAAAAAAAAAAAAAAAAAGAAAACAAAAATCACAGAATGGAATTTCAAAGGAATATGATAGTGTGACATACAATTTTCAAAGACTAACAAATTATTACCTATTTTTTTCTTCAGAAAAAAGATAAACTCACGTGGAAAAAGATCTAGAATCTGCGGGTCTGGATTCTAAATGTTTGAAAGGTATCACACCTCCCCTACCTCTGTTCTTTCTATCTATTCGGCCTTGCTACCTTCTCTTTTTCTTTTTTCATTTTCTTCTCCTACATGTTCCATTTCTTCTTGAGTTCTGTTGGGGGGAAGGGGTGGTCCACTTTCCACAATGTCCCACAAACGCGCTCAAACTCAAAGATAGCCACCGAAATACCGAGATTACACCTCGACTCGCGAGGTCGCGCATCTTTTCTGTTACACTGCGTTTTTTCAATTCACGTAAATCGCTTTTAAGAAGTCATGGGTTACTGTCACGAATACTGTTCTCTTTTAATGCACGTAAATCAGTTTTAAGAGGTCATGGATTACTGTCATGGACAATATACACACACGCACACACACACTGACCGACATATATTGTACGTCCACCACTCAAGTGCACACCCACCATTACTGACCGTTGACCAATGACCACGTAAGTCCGGTACACGTACCCACAACAGGCACTGGCAGCGTGATCAATAAGTGGGACAAGCGATCTCGTGACACCTTCTAACTAACCAAACAACAGCAGCCACTCCTTTTTTTTTTTTTCACAGAATGGTCACTCTGGTACATGTATATGTCCAGGCCTTTCGTCCACTGTGGTGAGAAGGCAAGATGAACTTTTGGAATACACACATACACAGAAAACTGAGGGAGACGACGGGGGAGAAAGGGGAGGCTTGTGGAGCACAAACAACTCAGAATAGTTTCTTTCTTCAAAGTCCTTCAGCGAGTACCAAGAGTACAGATGCACTGTCCAAAGACAGCAGAATCGCACAGCACCAAGGTCAACATCATCTCCTTGTATTCACACTGATATCGAGGACAAGCAAAGGTAAAAGAAAATGTGAAGAAGAAACTTGAGCAAAAGCTCAGAGGATGACAAGAATTCGTCGGTCGGTACACCTACAGTACGACATATTACTTTATTTCTCATAAAAGAGCGTATGAGAACGCGTTCTTAGTGAGAGAGTTTGTGAAAGAGAGAGAGCGGGAGCCAGAGAGAGAGAGAACGAGAAAGACAGAACGGGAGACAGGGAGAGGCGAGAGATAGAGAGGGAAAAGTAATTAAACAACAAAAAAGACCCATTAAAGACATAGCATTTCCCGTTCACAGGTTCTACGCTTTCGCAGTTTCCTCATTTATATTCACTGCCTGTGTTTAGAAGGGGGAAAAGTTAAAACACAAAGAGAATAGAAACCAGCCGAAATGGAAAGCGAGAGAGGGGAAGAAAGGGGTTGGGGGGGGGGGGGAGCGGTGAATAATAGACAAAGACCTGCAAAAGAGGTGGGAAGAGGCCTGGGATGTTGGTGGTCCGTCTGTCACTATTAATGTCTCCATACAATAAAACCGGACAGATTTAGAGCAGGCGAACTTCAAGGGGCAGCATGAATGCTTAAAAACAATGTAAGGAAAACAAAATGCACTGTATCTGAAATAAAAATGAAAAGAAACAACTAAATCTGAGATTTTTTTGTTCTTTTCGACTCAGAATCGTTGAACAAATAAGTAGGGTAAATGCGAAAGCTGATGAGCAGTTAATCTCAGCTGCTACCGAAATTGAATGTGCATGATAACAGTATACAGTAGAATGTTGAAGAGGCGTTGAGAAGCTAAAAAAAAGAAAAGTATCAATAATAAAGAAATAATAAACAATAAGCACTAAAAAGACACAATAAATCAAAAGAAAGAAAGAGAGAAAGAAGGAAAGAAAGAAAGAGAGAAAGAAAGAAAGAATTCAAGTTTTCTGAATTCAATTTTACCTGAAGTACACGTTGTCTGTGGCAGACATCCTGACGAAGTAAAATCCTATGGTGCCACAACTAGCCTTACCATTTCAGCTCACTGGATAATATATAATAATAAAGGTAAGGCGAGTACGAGGTGCACGAGCCATATAAGCTACATCTGAGGACCGAGACGCACACTCTTGACGATCAACCGTTGAACTGGTGGGTCACCTGGCTTGCTGGCTGGTCACGGATCTTGTACCGTGGCCAGACGTGTTACCCTATCACACGTAGCATGAGTCAGACCTATACCGAGGTCACTTTTTTTTTTTCTCTTGCATTATTCAGATTAGTCCTTGTCCGACGTTATGGTATCGGTGCATGATTGACTGACTGACTGACTGACTGACTTGTTGACCAGTTCACTGCTTTTGACTGACTGGCTGGTTAATTACTACACCTGATAACTGATTGACTGCACGACTGATTTACTGAGAGGATATGAACCTGTGCGGCTGGCGCTGTTCTGTATTTGTTGCACAAGTTGCTTAACTAGAGCATGACTGGCTTTAGAGTTACTTAAGTGGTGCCACACTGAGTGACCCAATTGCTTTGGGGTTGGTCAATATGCTGTATTGAAATTTCCTTTATGTCTGTAGTCAGTGAATGGGCGATAGCATTACAGAGGGGAAAAAAAGAAGTAAAAAAAAAAAAAAAACGACCGTATGTTTATGAAATCAGCAAAAGTTTACTGTTTCAGGTAATTATGCCTGTAAACAAATCACCTATGAAATACTGGCAAACTGGACTTAACATGATCGAAGGAATAATATGTACCTGAAGAATGCAGCTCAGACAAAACAAAACAAAAATTAAGCCTTCAATATCACTCATAGTCCGCCAATAATAAGTGAATAATATAATGGAAGTGGATTCATAGGCACGGTAATGCCCATCTTTAGCTGGTAGATCCACTGGGAAGACAAAAGGAACTGGATACATAGATAGCAAACATACAGGAAGTACATGTACCATACATCATCATATTTTAAAACTATCCCATTAAGGCTGGGGTTAGGACTTGAGTTAGGGTTAAAGTTGAGTATGGTGCCTGTCCAATCTGGTATGATCAAGGTTCAACATATTTTTATAATAACAATATTCCATTACAGGTCTCTTATTCCAGTCATGAAATAAAGTGTTTCAGGTCTAAACAGAACCAATAAAAATAATTATAAAGCTCATGATTATTTTTTTTTTTTCAAAGGCAGATATGAATAAGAAGTGGGATTGATTTCTAGCTTAGAACTCTTGACAAAAACATTTCGGTGCCACCGATCACCTGATACCAAACATTGGGTAATGATACGAAACATTATTGAAGCTGATAAGACAATCGATATCGGGTACATTTAGGACCTAAAAAGTAATACCCTCCGGCTCCTTTCCTTCCCACCTTCTTGTTTGCGTTACCCCAATCATTCGCACTGAGGCAAAGAGAGTCAGAGGATACGATAAACCAAATGTCAGAGAGCGCCTCTTACTCTTTTATTTCTTTAATTCGTGAAATGTAAAGTCGAACATGATTAAAATGTAATGCACTGCTGCATTCTGAGCATGATGTAAGTTCTTCATGGCGTAAGTGTGTGTTAGTCCATCAATCACAAATACTGTTGTGTCTGAAGGCAAAAACGTTTTATTATTATAATTATTTTTCCTCCGTATGTATGTGTGCTGTTGAAACTTTCAACCAGTATTCACACCCACATTAGTAAAATGGTTTTCCAGTCGATCCGGACACAGCCCACACTGTAGAAAGGCTTAACAAAATGGTCGTGTCGACCCTTACTGAATACACATGTACATGGTTGTATTACTTGGCGAATGGGTGGTGAGTGCGGTTTGGGAGGGAGTGGGAAGGGCGTTAATGAAAAGTGAACTGAAGATATCCCTGAGCCGGACCAGAAACGGTGCGATAACATATGATTCTAAACTGTGGGTTTACCTGACAGGTTGGGCAAACTCTCTTGACTTTCAATGTATGGAAGTTTAATTTGTGTTTGTATCAAACAATAAATTGGTCTTAATTTGGTTTGGTAGCGAAGCTACAGGATATAGCAAAACGATGGGATAAAGTGAACAAGGAAATGGCAATGATACAGGAGTATCAGAAGGGAAGAGAAGAATACCTGGGGAGGGGAAAGGGCGGGGGGAGGTCTTTTCGGAAAGCCTGCAGGCGAGGATCGAAAAAGTAAGAGGAAAAAGTGAACGTAGTGGAGAACAACACAGACAGGCGAAAGAAAGAGAGAGAGAGAGAGAGAGAGAGAGAGAGAGAGAGAGAGGGAGAGAGAGAAGGAGGAGACGAATTGTGCAAAGACAGAGGGAATGAAAAAGAATGCAGAGGAGAAATGAAGAGGGATGAGGTGGAGGAGGGAGGTTACAAAAAAAAAAAAAAAATAAGGAGCGGACAAATGTGAACATTAGCATTACAAGACTATGGCACTGAAAAGGTGAAACTATTCAAGTGCAATCAGGTCCAAACACAGAAGGTAGGGTTTTCCACATTAATAGTACATGGCCGGACGAAAGTTCTCAAGAGAGAGCAGAGATAACTAAAAACTCAAATCTGGGCCTGGTTCCAAGAGCTCGATCCCGTCAACACGATGTTTTCTTCACGTGAAAGACGTCATGTACTAGCTATTTGATCTGCCATTGGACACTGAATGTCCTAAGCATGCTGGGACAACTCTCATAATATAAATAATATATACAGGACTTTCGATTTTTCTTTTTTTAATGGGGAATGGGGATGGGGGGAATGTTCAATACCGGCGAGCAACCGGAAACGTTTTGATTCACTCATTGTACGACCTTATAGCATGAAAAAGTAATAGATATTAGACGAGCGGGGGCGGGGGGGGGGGGGGGGGGCAAGACCCCCCTTCCCACTTCTCCCGTTCCCAGAAACCCCCTTTCCTCCTTCC
>JBCEWB010527277.1:0-18876 GCA_039654565.1 Peronia peronii | reverse complement strand
TCCATCCATCCATCCATCCATCCATCCATCCATCCATCCATCCATCCATCCATCCATTCATTCATCTATCCATCCATGCATCCATTCATCCATCTATCCATTCATCCATGCATTTGTCCCATCTCCCCTCCATCCATCCATCCACCCACCCATCCACCCATCCACCCATCCATCCATCCATTCATCCATCCATCCATCCATCCATCCATCCATCCATCCATTTATCCTTCCACGTCTATCTATCTGTCTGTCTATCTATCTGTCTATAGCGCTATCTTTATCTTTCATCTAATGTGCTGTTTGGAATATCAGTTATGACTATGTATCTGGGCTTAACTCCCTTGCTTTCTCTCTAATGTCCAGTGGTGTACTTGTAGTTGATTGTCAATCTACTGGTCTGTACACCGTTCTTCCACACACCATTTTGGTTGTTTGTTTAGTTATTATACATACATGTATTATCATTCATCGAAATGTACCACTTTTGTTCAAGAATAATACTCTCTGCGTGTGATAGAGGCACATTTCGCTTTTGTTATGAATAAGTGCGCGCAAATATAGGCACATTTCATAGTGATGGTAAGCGCTATCCAGCAATGTTCCCAACAGGACAGCATAAAGAACTTCACTGTCGGTAAGACCTTAGGCTCCGGGTCGTTTGGAAGGGTTCTGCTTGCAACGCATGACAATGATCCATCAAAACATCCATGCGCCATAAAGATCCTCAATAAAGAGAGGGTTATCAAAACTAAACAGGTAAGAAGAGACTGTTGACAGAAATTTCGGGCACTTAGATTACATTAGGAATCAACCCAGCATCACTAAGGGAATATCTCTGAGAGTCAAGGATGCAGGGTTCAGAAGCGTATTACCAGGGTTTGTTATTTCCTCAGACGCTCTGCCATTGGTTAAATCCGAAGAAGGTGAATTTGATGCTATCGTTTATTGTGCTATATTGTTTATCATATGACCAGAATGCGTTATGATGTTCATTATTGCAATCAAATACAATGGCAATAATATATAATGGTAATTTCAAACAATTATTGCTTATGAAATGGAAACCGATTTCATATGATCTCACCCAGGAACTTAGCAGAATAGACGTGCCCTTTGAGGAAGAGGGGCCAACATGGGTGATGAAAGAATGTGTAGAGTGTACTTAAAAAGAGGCAACAAAAGCATACGTGTAGCATACTTTTACATATTATAATCTGAAATTATATAGATATCATAGAATGTTATATACATAATGATAACGCCAGTCCCAGACCCTTTTTCGAAATAATGATGATGAAATTAAGACCATTTAAGATCGTTAACACCTTTTGATCATATAAATATTGTGGTTCTCCAAGAACATTTAGAAGTACAGAAAACAAAAAGCCAATGACCAATCCGTTCCATTACAAAGACTGACGATTGTTTCTAACCATCCAAGTTAGAAATAACAATGATGCAAATCAAGTTCATTATCTAGAGTACATGTGATATATATATACTGTATTCTGCTCAGGTGGAACACACTCTAAGTGAGAAGCGCTTGCTTCAGGCATCCCACAACCCTTTCATCATTAAGTTGATTAAAGCGTTTCAAGACAACACCAACCTATACATGGTCATGGAATTTGCTAACGGCGGGGAACTCTTTACGTTGATCAGGTGTCTAGAGATGATTTTGTTCTCTCTCTCTTTCTCTCTCTTCTCTCTCTCTTTCTCTTTTTTTCTCTCTCTCTCTCTCTCCTTCTTTCTTTTACATTTTAAGCTTTTTTTTTTTTTTTCGCAAGTTAGTGCATGTACTTAGTCTAGGAGTTGTTATTCGGATTGTGAACGAAAATCAAAAGAAACAAATAAACAAACAAACAAACAAAAATATCAGATGTGGGGTCAAGACCTAAAATCTTTGTGACCTTGCTACAATTGATATCGTCACAGATATACAAGTATAATAGACCCAGCGCATGGCGAGAATTTCCGGTCCAGGTTGAACAGAGCGCCAACGCTCCCTGTGGGGGACCCGACTTCATTATGGAAGTCAGCGAGAATTAAAAAAAAAACACCACCAAAAACCATTAAAATCTCGAGGCAGGGAGGAAATTTATGACTAAGACTCTTCGTTATGAGTGACAGACTTGAAACATTTAGAACCTATTCAATTCAACCTAAATGCCCTCCGAATAATAAAAGTAGTGTTTTTGATTAAATTACGGGAAAATAAAGATCAAGAAGAAAAAGAATACTAATTCTGGTCCGGTTTTTTTTTTTCACTGGAGTGAGAGCAACTAGGATGATTTGTTGTTGTTGTTGTTGTTGTTATTGTTGTTTTCCCCACACATTTTAAACTCAAATACGTTGATTTTCTTCGATTTCTTCTTTACCTCTTTCTTTTTAAAATCCAAGTTTTCATTTCTTACTTCCTTTGCCTTTTTTCTTTCGACTGACTCACTAATTCCATCACGCATAATGTGTGGTAAATTTCAGAAGCGCCTTCCTTTAATCTCCTTTTTGTATAAACTGTTAGTGTTACCATTTATTTATTTATTTATTTCTTTATGTTTATTTATTTATTTATTTATCTTCCTGTAATTGAATCAAAAACACGGCTTTTATTATTCGGAGGGCATTTAGGTTGAAAAGGTTCTAAATGTTTAAGTCTGTCACTCCTACTGAAGAGGTTTAATCATAATTTTTTTTTTTTTTTTTTTGGGGGGGGGGGGGGGGTTGTTTCTTTTTTGTTGTTTTTTTTTTTTTGGGGGGGGGGGGGTGGGGGGGGCGCTATAGGCGCTTCTATTCTGAGCCCGATCGGCTCCTATAGTTCAGCCGTTCAGCCGCGACTCCCGCTCTATGAGATTATGGTGGTCGACAGGGACTGAACATGCGCGCCTGGTATAGTTATACTAGTACATCTGGTATCGCTCTTAACACCCCTGGCCTGTGACAGGTATCAACCTACAGATACTAACAAACTTTTTTGGACGACAGTAACCAGTCTCTCTGCATTCATTTACTGACGGAAAAGAGGGACGGGAATTGTAGACATGTCCCTTCAGTTGACAAGTCAGTGTTGTATGACCACTGCATACAAATATAAAGATCAGTTCATCATTTTATTTCAGCACTACAACATGAAATAGCTACTGAAGATTACTTTCAAAATCTTCCCTTTATTCCTTGTTATCTTCATGCACGTTGCAAAGCTTTTGGTGTTAGGTTAAATCTACAGATGCACTGATCCTCAGCTTGGCATGGAAATGGACAGACAATATTTGGAAACTGGAGTGACGATATGCGAAAATGTATCCACTTCTTCAGTGGAAAATGAGATCAGCTGTTATGTATCGCAGGCACGGTCTTACTACTGAAAAGACAGTAAAAGTGAAATGCTAAGTAGTCCAGCGTTTCCGCTGCCATAATGGGCTACGGGTTCAGTACTCAGTAAACACTAACAATGAGAGTGAGCAGGACAGTATGATTGTGCATTAACAAAGTTCCCAGTTCATCAGGTAGAAATAGTAACTCAGGTTTTAACGTTCTTTTTCACTATGTGTCTTGGTATGCTGCTTCTGAATTTTTCCGTCGTGTCCGACGGATGAGAGGGAAGGCAGATCATTTGCTTAATATGGATGCGAATGAAGACCAATTGTCGTTCAGATGGAGACCTGCAGGGATAAGCCATGTTTTCTCCGATCACTTCTTTGCTGGCTGCTCTGTTACGCTCGAATGTATATGTGCCTTGGGTACACCGTTTGCTTCCACAGTGCTACAGGGCCCAAAGGATGCCTACAATTGAGAGACAACTTCAGGCAACCTTGGGCACCCTCCAGGGATGGGCGGATACCAACAGCTTCAAGTGTAGCCGTTCATTTTTGCAGAAAAAGACTGCATTGCAGGGATCCGGATCTGTTTCTCGCCGAGAAACATCTGATCCCTGTCAAGGATGAGGCCGAATTTCTGGGTGTGATATTTGATCGAAAACTGACCTTCATTCTCCATATCAATCACCTTAGAACTACTTCCTCTAAAGCACTCAACATACTAAAGGTTGTATCAGGGGCGGAATGGGATGCTGACACAGACTCCATGTTGCGCCTGAACCGTTCCCTTGTGCGTTCTAAACTGAACTACGGTAGCACTGTCTATGGCTCGGCCAAGCAATGCTACCTGAAAAAAATTGATTCTATCCACCATCAGGGCCTTAAACTATCCTTGGGGGCATGTTGCACGTTCCCAGTGGAGAGTCTATAACTGTCCCTTCAGTACAGTCTAAATTTTATCATACCCAGAAAACCCAGCCTACGAGCATGTCTTCGAAGCCAGTTACATGGACATGTTTGAGAGATCTCCCAGTGTCGCTTCTACCTTTGACGTCCGCCCTCAGTCTTTGCTAGCGGATTCTAGGATAAGACGGGGTGAGGTGAGATTTAACCCATTTCCAAGAGTCCCGCCGTGATCACCCTGACTGCGAGCATTTGTTCAAGGACGGATCCAAGGACGACAAAGCCGTTGATGCCGGTTCATTCTCTGTCCCGGGGAACACATGCTGTAGCCTCAACCCAAAATCCTCCATCTCCACGGCTGAGGCTAAAGCCATCGGTATAGCTTTAGATATCATTAGTAGATCCACACAAAACAATTTTCTGATCTTTTCAAACTCCCTGTCCCTACTCCATGCCTGAATAACCCCGCTTTTAAGGATGATAGAGTAACTCACTTCCTGCAACGCCTTCAAAGTCTATTCAGCAGGGGGCGGCATGGATTCGAGTTCTGCTGGATACCGAGTCACATGGGCATGGCAGGGAATGAGGCAGCAGATTCCATCGCCAAGGTCGGCCTGATTTTAAATCCCCCGGAGGAGAGATCCCTCATCTGGAATTCAGGCCGATCATCAATGTGTATATCAAATCGCGATGGCAACAGCGATGGAATCAACAGACTGCAAACAAACTTTATTCCATCCAACCCTGGCCAGGGTCTGCTCAGCCGCGAAGACGAGATCAGGTGATTCTCAGCCACTTGCATATGGGTCACTCTCGCCTCACTCACTCTTGTCTTCTCAGAAGAGAAACGCCCCCACAGTTTGTGGCCTGTGACTGTCAATTGACAGTGGCACGCACACATACTTTTAGATTGCACCGACAACAGAGACGCTTGAGAAGCCCTCTTCTCGAGCCATTCTCCGAAGGATCTATTTAACAGAACAAAGCCACAGACCATCCTGAGCTTTTTACGCCAGGTTGGTCTGTACGGCAGACTATATAACATCATTACATAACAGATTACTTGGTAGTCATGCCAAACGGAGCCGTATATTTATTTGCATCCATCTTTTTTAGTTTTGTTGTAACAATCTTTAAGCACCCAAACTTGTATACATGCTTTGATATGCCTTTCATAACTTCTAAACGCATCGTCCGTACAGCATTATATTTTATATATATCTACTTTGACCAGTTTTTTGACGTGGGAACATACTCAACGTATTGGGCATAATATAGCCGTAATCGGGTTGATGTGCCGTTAAATCTCAACACAAACTCAAACTCAAACGCTTCCATAGTGTTCTGTAAATCTTCCAAGGAAGCAGTATCAAGAGTGCAGCATCGAGGTTGACCTTCGGCGTGTCTTTGTAAACGGCATAATTAACCAAAAAAGTAACAGAAATTAGAAAAGCTGTTGAAATATTGGTAGCATCTGCTATACCTCAAACAACAAATGCCTTGTGTTACTAAAATACCTCCATTAGCATCGGATGGAAATTTCAGTGTTGCACTTATTCTTTATGTGACATTCTCCAGGAAGAAAGGTCGCTTCAGTGAAGTATGGGCTCAGTTCTACTCGGCACAAGTGGTTTTGGCCCTCCAGTACTTGCACAATGTCAACATTCTCTACCGAGATCTCAAACCGGAGAATATCCTGATTGACTCAATCGGTTACTGCAAGGTATGCCAAGCCGTATGGAAATAGGCATGGAAATTGCAGTGAACAATAATGTACCTCATCAACAATGTCTATCACTTCTCTCTTTCAAGATAAGAAAAAAAAGACTATGGCCTTCTCCAATATGACATGGAAGTTTGTCCCTTGTATGAGTCGATGAGGTAGATGGATGGATGGATGGATGGATGGATGGATGGATGGATGGATGGATGGATGGATGGATGGGTGGATGGATGGATGGATGGATGGATCTATTGATGGGCGGATGGATTGATGGATGGATGGATCGATCGATAGATGGATGGATGGAGGGATGGATGGATGGAGGGATGGATGGACAGATGGGTGGATGGATGGATGGATGGATGAATGGATGGATGGATGGATGGACGAATGGATGCATGGGTGAATGGATGATGGATGGACGGGTTATATTCGTGCCATTTCTTCTGCTGCTGCTTTTTATCACGTATTATTATTGCCACCATTACATTCGTCATTATTGTCATTGTTATTACCATTGTTACATTTACCACTAGTAGTGTTATCATTAGTAGTAGACTATTTTTCTAGGAGTGCCACTACTATTACTTCTGCCAATACTCTTATTACTATTACTATTACTATATACGACTATTATTACACCTTTACTACTGCTACTACTTGTACTACTGCTACTCTTTCTACGATTACCACAACTATGCACTACGAACTGATTTTGTTATACTCATAAATATCATTACTACTGCCATTGCTTTTACCATTCCTGTAACATAACAACTATTTCGTTAACATGTCACCGTGACAGTTGGCAGATTTCGGTTTTGCCAAGAAATCCCATTTCACGTGGACGCTTTGCGGTACTCCTCAGTACCTGGCGCCGGAGATGATCTTGAACAAAGGATACGGCAAATCTGTGGACTACTGGGGATTCGGGATTTTGATATACGAAATGTTGGCAGGTAGGCACGACTAAGTATGTGATCCGTACCATGGTATGTATAACAATTGTCCACAGTCTATAGTCACATTGTGAATCAATGAGCAATTTAGTTAATTTTTAAAATATTTTTTGTTCAGTCAATCAAATTAATCCCTTTGGCACATGAGATTTTAATTCAAGTAAAGCAGGAAAAATCATAATAATTTTTTACAATTATTTATTTTTAGAAACATGGGAACAAGAAACCGTGAACGAAATATCATGATAGGAAGAAATATTTTCATCAATGCATGAAATTTATCAGAATTTTACTTGGAGCAATAGTTTTTAGTTGAAAGAGCAAACGTGATGTTATCTTCCTTTAAATTTTAATAAAATGTGTTTTTACCTCAAGTTCAAGACAAAGAGAAATAACTTGGCAGGCTGAAAAAGTTGCTCGTTATATGAGACACAGTAGAGAACTGGTAAATGAGGAAAATGGCACGGGTGTGCCATAAATACTACACTGGTGTGGGTAGAACCTGTTAATCAGGGGAAGAAATCGAACGTATATTATTTTGTCTCATCATTGAGATAAGTGAGTTTCGCATCGAAACCTGTGCATTGGAAATGGCACAACAAGAATGGCAGTGGTGCAAGAAAGAACAGCTTAACAATGCTTGTTTGTTTGTGCTGGGATGTATTAGCGCATCAACAAGATTACAGTTTAGTGCTCCTAGCTTGGTTGAAACTTAAAATGAAAGTTAAAGAATTCGAGGGTAGTAAATAAATATCGCCAATTCGGTGAAAAAAATGGTAAAACATGAAGTTTTCTCCTGCCTGTGTGACTAAGAATGGTGAGGCATGCAATCTCTGCGCACTGGAGTGATGCACCTTGAGAGAATGTCATGTCGTTGGATGGCACATCAACTCCTCTTGCGAGTTTTCATTTCATATAGAGTGGATTGGCACTTGTCGAATCTGTCGTGTGAACCAACGCACAAATTTTCAAATGATGCAATGCGTTAACTATCTTTAGGACAGACCCTGAATATCATGGTTATTGGCCAAAATAGAATGTAATTCATTAAATATCTATCGTCCCTGGAGAGCTAGTAGACAGACATCCTTCCCTCCTCCCTTCTTCCTCTTTTCTAACACACAATCATTCATACGGTGAAAAATGAACAAGACCACAATCTCAATCAAGAGGTCTTGATCCTCAGGCGTTGTGAGAAAAGAAGCATTGCAATATCTGGGAATCCCTATCATCCGGCACGAATCCAGGAGATTTCTTAAGCAGATTGTTATGTTTGGCCTTGATACATCGAGTCATTAAGCTAATCTAAAATACTTGAAAGTCAATACTAAATTGGCCTTGTCTGCCTGCAGCTACCACTTTGACGTTCTTAAATGTCGCCGAGGCAATTTAACCACTGAAAGTGTGCCAGCCTCTATCCTTGGAATGGTTGAGTTTACCTACATCTCGGGTCCTACTAGTGCAAATCAACTGCGTGGAAAGATTTTTTTTACATCTATTCTACCAATTCTTACGTAAATCCATGACTACATAAATTTCTCTTGTTCTTATACCCCAAGCCTATTTTTGCCAGATGCATACCAGCACCCGTAGAAATCGTAAATTTTATTGAAAGGATATGATATCATGATGTACATGTAATATGTGTAGAGGAGTTTCTGCTGTTTCATGATACTGGCGTTAGAATATTATACTTGTATTGTTATATATGATATAACTTCAAATGCAAACGAACTTCAGATACATGTGTATTGGTACATGTTGTGTTACTGAAGTGAGTCCTGATCAAGATCTGGGTGCACTCTCTACTTAATTAGACTAGAATTTTAATGATCCTCCACTCAAAAGCCGGAGCTGGGATATTACGTTTGTATTTAAGTAAAGAGAGAAAAAAAATCTTTGCGCTCTAATGCTTGAATCGTGTATCATGAAAAATTCCAAAAAAAAACATGGTGTAAGAGTAAGGAAAGCGCTTTCTTCTTGTCCTTATAATTCTAACATTTTTCTTTATTTTTACATTAATTAATAATAAATTTTTCAGATGACAAGAAGAAAAATCATTTTTTTCTTCCTTGCATTGTTTGTTTAACACATTCCAGGATTTGTGCCTTTTGATCACAAAACGCCAATCAAGCTGTATGAGATGATTGTAGAATGCAACTTGACTTTCCCCAACCACTTCAAGACTCCTGTTGTGGACTTACTGAAAAAGATCATTCAGGTAACAATCCTTAAAAGTTTTGTCTCCATCGCAAGTCACATAAGTATGTTTCGTTCTTTCTCTCCTCCAGTTTCTCCCCCATGCTTATGTGAACATCTTAAATGTATATGTATGTTCACGGGCTCACCTATGTATCTTCATATTATTAATTTTAAAGTCAAATGATGCTTTACAGTTTTTGTTCCAGGAGATTAGTATTTAATCAAGACCATAGCCATTTATGAAGACTTGGATGGATCATTGGCAAATTGGCCAACGATTGAATGCTTTATGCAATTTTCCAAAACTTACAGTTATTAAACACAAAAACAACAACAAAAACACAGCACTGTATCATTTTCTTTCTTTCATTCATGCTATATCGTTCCATATTGAAAGAATTTAGGATTATTAAAGTTAAATGTACATTTACTGCCCACAACTTGGAGATGCACAACAATATACGTGTCTCCTAAACGATCCGGAAAATAAGATCATTCAACATTCCGTCATAATTCCTCTTTCTAAGCAATCGTGATTGAAACGTAAGGACCAATGTGTTCCAGTACGCCTATTACATGTATTGGCATATTGTCACACACAGTGATGCATAGTTTGACTTATTTCTTGGACAAATGTTAGTAAATGTATATTGAATGTCCATGAAATTCAGAGCAAGGCCAACAGAATTGTGGGACTGAAGTTAATATGTATTGGTTTGTCTTTTTTTTTTTGTACGTGTATAAAGCTTTTGTTGTGTGTTACCAGATATACATTTTATATACTCGGACTTACTATCCTCTACTGGTCCTAGCGAGTTGAAACCTTTACAGCTTCTCGAAGTACTCCCCATTAGTATTGATGCACGACTGCATCATGCACGACTGCATCCTCCTGAACCAAGAGACAAAGGAATGGCTCCATTCCTGAGCAAGTATTCTATCAAATATTTTGTGGAAAGTAAAAAGCGCTTCTTCGATGTCACCGAATCGCCTCCTTCTCATTTGATCTTTAACTGACGGGAATAAAAAAACAAAACAAAACAAAGTCACAAGGAGATTGATCCGGTGAGGGAGGCCGATCTGGGAGAGATTCTATGTTTTCTCTTTCCAAATACTCCAGTTACATGTGCTTTGTGGGCACTTGTGTTATTGTGATGCTGTTTAAGCCCTCCAGTATCCGTCCATGGATGCTTTTGTGCCAACTCATGGAAAGCCTTTGGTAAACAGATACTGCTATCAAAGGGCAGTAACAGTCCTTTGTTCTTCTACAGGATTTGTTATAATAATATGGCCGAATTTTCCAAAAAGAAAGAAAAAAATGCCACCCTCATTTTACCGGTGCTCTGAGATCGCTTAATTGCACAAGTAGAGCATCCCCAGCACCCACCAACACATGCTTTGCTGCTTGCTTTCAGGATCATAACTGTACACCCATGTCTCGTCTCCAGTCATGACTTGGTCACTGACTTTGACCGGCCTTCATTATATTCACTAAATACGTTTTGACAAAACTCAGTGAGTCAACCCCAGCACTTTTCTGATATTCAGTCAACATAAAAAAAAAAATGGGGTACCGATCGGGCACAGCTCTTCGTTAGCTTTAAGTGTTCATGTAATATTTTATAGACAGTAGTGAGTGAATAACCAAGTTCCTGCTGTATTTCTTCATTTGTTATTCTCCTGTCTCTATCCATCAACTTTCGCACAGCTCCTATGTTGTCATTAATTTGTAGTTACAGAGAGGGGTCTTTCAGGGAGGGGCTTACTTTGGTGGTCTTTCTGCCACATGAAAACTCCTGATAACATTTTTATGCAGTTGATTTGGAAGGGACAAACTCTCCAAATGTTGGTGTTAGCTGATACAGATATGCCATAGCAGTTAAACTCCTTTTGTAATCATACAAAATCATTGCTCGAAAATCATAAGCGTCTAGCTCCATTTTGATGTTCGAAGACGGCCTTAGCTCACCGCACACGTCCGGTCATAAACACTCCATTTTTGCTGAAAAATTATGAAAAAAATTCTCCCGACCTCATAAAGCATTTATGCACACTTCTGCCAAATTTCAAGCCTGTAGGATCCGTAGAAATAGGTTAGTCCGAGCATATAAAAGTATAAATAACTCTTATGTATCACTGAGACTTTAAAACGATTGCCATCAATAAGTAAGAAGCTAACAGTAGCGCTATTTATGAGGATAATAATATAAACCTAGGAAATGTTAGATTTCAGTTTGACTGTCTGTCAATTTCTGTTATTTTGTTTCCCCTCCTGTGTTGAAAGACAGATGTTACTAAACGTTATGGCAACTTGAAGGACGGCGCCTTTGACATCATCCAGCACTCCTGGTACAAAGAGGTGGATTTCAGAAAGATTATGAAACGGGCATATCAGGCGCCTTGGATCCCCAGCCTGAAATCTACTACGGACACCGCCCATTTCGACAAACACAAAGAAGAGGCGCTTGTTTTCGCCAAGGCAGACAAATATGCCCAAGAATTTGCGAATTTCTGAAGATGGTTCCTACAAATTACGTGCACACTGACCTCTCTTGCTGCTAAGAAGCCATGACAAATGGGTGGAAAAACATGTGAATGCAATGAATTGGCATTCCTGAGCAATCTTTTTGGGTTCATACAGAATTTGAATGATGTGAATAAACATAGATGTCTACATGCACTCCCAATGTGAGAAACTGCCAAAACTCAAGGAGACAACAAAGAATGCTGAAATGTAGTTCACATGTATGTTTCCTGATAGATAGGCTATACATTTGTAGACAGAAAAAGCAGGTATGAAAGTTTTCTCTATACCTTAATTACAGTCTTTTTAGTACATGTAGCATGATGCGTGATGACAGAACTGGAATGAGTGGGATCCATTTTCAGAAATACAATTAAGTGTGATTTATTTATATTTATTTTTATTTTAAAATTATAATTTCATATGGTTATGCATCTTAATCAGTTATATAAAAGTAACCTTTGTAAATAAGAGCTATGTGAAGTAATGTATGCGTAAGTAGAAGTTACACTTATATCAAGTGGTTACAGCAGACCAAATTTACTCAGGGATTTCTTAAATGTCATTCTTGTACAGAAAGAAGTTTCATGAAAGCAAGCTTTTTAAAGATTAGACCCTAATCAGTCAGAGGTGTGCTAAAAGAGAACTTTTTAAAAACTACCCTACCCCACATAGAAAGATTACTTGAAGTGTTTCTAAGTTCTGGCTTATTATCATCTTAACCTTGTTATCAGAGGTGCTAGCGTCTATCCTCAGTAAAGCAGCAAGTGCCTTTATTTGTTTCTCTGTATTTCATGGGATTATTTTCCTTGCAGGAATCACTATTATTAATACATGTACATCCACATACTCACTCGTTTTGACATGCCATATGTGCCACAGAATTTTCAAAAACAATAATTTATGTGTGGAATTGTAATGATTTTACTGTGTGTGTGTACGTATAGTTGTGGCTCTCTCATCTGCATTAGCCTTATAATTCTCATTAATTATTTGGCACTGGGGAAACAATGAAACAAAAAGATAGTGGCTTATCAGCATGACTATTTGCAAACAGGATTGGCTTGGCTTATCCCTGCCAGACTTTCTATATGTATAGTATTAATATATATTGTATACCTGAAGACATTCAAAATAACTGAATCAATTGCTTTTTTTTGAAATGAATTTATCAGGGTGTTAACACTCTGACAAGATATTCCCTTTACAGACAGATCTGAAGACTCAGAACTGTTGACTAAAATCAGTACAGCAACTATTCTGCTAACAAGCCAGTCAAACTTATTTCTCTATTTTAATTTGCGGATTGAAATTTTCTTATTAACATGTTTACTGTGAAGAATAAATGAATAGCCCTCTTTCTGTTAAGATACATTTTTCTTCATTTTCATACTGTGATCAGGCTGATCAGTATGTTTAAAATTCAATGTGTGCTATGCATAAATTTACTTTTGTTCATGACATTTTTCACAGGATCAAATTTTTCACCCCTAAACCTTTAGGTAGGAACAAAACATCTTTTTTGGCAATGCAAAGTTGAAATATATATCAGGTGGTGTTGTTTCATTCTTTAGTAATATTTACTGTTCTGTACATGTACTATCCAAACACATTCTCAGTAATGGCTGTTTTAATCCTCTTACTACTGTTTATTTGAAAGTTATTTTTATTTCTTTCCTCCCTCACTTTCCTTTTTTATTTTTCAACCCTACAAGCCCCATCAGTTATCTTCTGACTCCTGAGAGTTGATGAAAAATTTTGTTCCCTGATTTTCAATTATTCTGAAATTTTTATGACATCTGAGAGGTAAAATTAACATGCTCCCAAAGCTTCTATTTTATTTTGTTTTATGGATTACATTTTTCAATAAAATTAAATTCCAAATAACTACAGTTAGTGAATAGCAATCAATTGACTGGAAGTATCAAAGAAGTGTTGGTACATATTAATGAACCATTAATCGAATCGTGAAACTTTTATTGTCAATTAGATGGTTTTGGTGCTGTGATTCAAGGACATTCATCCAGCACCATAAAAAAAACACAACAAACAGGTTCATCATGATCACATTAAATATTTATTCCTCAGTCCCTTAGCAGCAGTAATAGATCACAAACTTGGCCTCTCAAAAGTTCACATCTTTCTCTCTTCTTGTGACTCAATATTGACATAACATGATTATTTGATGAGGGAAAAGAAAAAAATGCTCAATGAATGTAAGAGAGAGATTAAAAAAAAAAAATGCAGTCACTTGTTTGTGATTGTTCTGTCACATTCACAGAATATTTTAGAATTGTTAACTGCATGACCTTAGAGAACAGGATAAGCATAATGGAAGAAATAGAATTTCAAAGATTAAAAGATTTTTATCACAGTGATGGTGCATAACAATAATTTGACTTACTTGACACTTACTTTCCTGTAGTTTTTTTTTTTTTGTCCTCTGACTTATTTCCATTGATGATCAAAATAAAAATTTCAGTGCAAACTTCTACCATTCTGTGAAAATGACATGTATGCAAGAAACGTAGCATGATGTAGGTAAATAAAATGAGAAGACAAGGAGTAATGCTTTACACAGCTGAAAACAATTTGAATATCCTACCTCTTATTGTGAGCAATCTTCATTCCTTAATCCATGAGATGGGTATATACATGTAGTATTAAAAATTCACAATTTTGCACCATTTCTGGAAAAATTGTTGGAAATTTCATATTTTCCAGGTTTTTCTTAGGCACAAGTGCAGGAAAATCTGACACTACACTGAATTTGTCAGCACATTTCATGGAAACTTGTTTCCCAATCTGTGAAATTTTGACAGTGTTCACAGGAAAATATCAGTATTTTCTCTGGATCTGGGCAATTTCCTGAGCATTTCATTTTGAAAGGACTAGCCAAGAAAAGATACATAAATTTCTTGGAAGTGAGAAAACCATTTTCAGTTTGCTGTTTAGAATTTGACAGTTTCCAGGATAATTCAGTATAGTCTCCCTCTAAACAAACAATTAGTCCTGTTATGACACAGGTTCATGTTGGTAACTTGCAGCTATCCCCTGCTGACCCTCTGTTGCTTTGGCTACAGGAGTTTCTCCTAGCTTCTGTTCCAGTCCTTTCCAGCTCCGGGTTGCAAGAAATTCTCCTGGAATGATAAATTATAAAACTTAAACTGTTTCATGTCCTAATAAATTTTATTTAGAAGAGATAAGACTAAGTCATGGTTTACATTTTATTCATGAAAATCATTTGAACGTTGTAGGTTAATGAATTGCATGGTAAGACATGAGTCTTCTTTATCTTTATCATCATGATTCACACTCACAAACATGCTGGACCATATTGATCTGAAAAGCCACTAATCTACTTTTTCATGTGACTAGCAGAAAATGCACAAATTAATGAAAAAAAAAAAAGAACAAAACAAAAAAACAGAAGTTAGGGAAATGTGTAGAGAATCAGAACAGAGTTGATTAACGTTACCAATTTGATACACATGTCATCTCACGGAATTAACTGTTGAATCAAAGCTACTCAGAAGTATTTATTTCAGCACTTCTTTGTATAAATTCTTGAACTTAATACCCAACATACCATAACAAAGGACTTAATACGAACTGAGAATGATCTCCATTTGGTGAACCAACTCATCTCATGTGTAAAGACAAGATAAATTTCATGTATTTATAATTCACAATTACTGTAAGCAAAAAAAGTTCTTTATGCCAGGAACTATTTAACATCAAATATAGTGGAACCCTGATAACACCCCCACTCTTGGGACCAAACTGGAAAGATCATGTTATCAGGGTGAGCGTGTTATCAGGGATCAACCATTTATTTTGTCCAAACCCATGCTGATTTTTGGAAACATGATAAAAAAGGCTTAGGAATGCATCTGAAATAAAACAGAGCATACATAATATATTATACATGTACTTATTAAAAGGATAAATGTATTAAGTATGCTTATCAAGAGCCTTTTTCCCCAATTAGAATTTAAGCTTTGAAAAGTTTTTAAAACTTGGTGAGTCGTGGTGTGCGGTATGATAAGATAGGTGATAGTGCACGGCGCACAGTGATTCCACTGGTCAGTAGTGTGTTGTAGTGTAGCGTGTAGGCCTATGATGCTGCACGGGCCACAGCCACGGTTGAAGTTGAAAACAAGGGAACGAGAGGTGGGCTCATGAGGGGCCTAGTTTACCGTAACATTATGACACTGACTATATGTGTGTGTGAAAAGGGGTGAGAAGGGTGGGCCAACATTAGGCTTAGTATTACTAGTATTAGTAGGCCTACTGGCATCAACAATGCATGGGTTAGTGCAGAAGACTGACAAGTTACATTACAGTTCAAATGAACCAAAAGTGCTATGCGAATTGAAAATGCAAACCCGCGCTTGTTATTCAAAATAAATTAGTAGGTTTAAAGAAGGGTTGAAACCGGACTTCGTGAGAAGATTGTGTTAAATGGGAGATCGTGTTTAGCCATGATCGTGCTAGCGAGGTTCCACTGTACTTTAGTTTTGGCAGTTTGTATAAAATAATATCATTGTTCTTGCATTCTTCATGACCTCCAAATGACAATCAGCAATGCTTGCAAATAATATGTTCAATATTAAAAGAAATAAAGCAGTCATGAAAAATACTTTTTTCATGACTACACGCTACTCTTACTGCAAAACAAACAGTCCTATAAATGAAAATCAATTTTAATCAATATTAAAATATTTTCAAGTCAATGTGAAAACAGACTCACAAAAGTCTGAACACACTGGTTTCGGCTTTTCAGAAGTGTGCAGAATTCAGTCTGGAACTCCAGAGTTTACTGAGTACAGAAGTTAATGTAGTATTAGGTCAAGCTTACTTAAACAATCAATGAAGCATGAAGAAAGAAAACAATAAAACATATAAATATTTATATGACACTGAAATGTAACACTGAGAATGACAGTTTTTCAAACCAAAAGAATCAGTTTGTTCCCATGGCAAAGCCTCCCAAGTACAACGCCCTATCTCTGATACTGTTAAAAAATGCCTGAAAGCATTAATTTCCATATCAGAACAAACAGATCTTGGTTCTATACTTCATTAAAATTCTCAAACAGAGTTGATACAGCCCAATCAAAGAAAAAAAAAAACAATGCCACAAGGCTGGACAGCATATGTTCCACCTTTTCTATTTCATAACAAACAAACCTATCTGCAAGGGACTGCCCTAACTACATATTAAAGCAGAGATAAGCAAAACATTTACCAGCATTTTCTGCTACAGCCGCCACAGTCAGTGCTTCTGATCTCAACACTAAGTCCTTGCCTGGATTGCTCTTCACTTCTGGGGATTCCCTGACACCCAGAGTCCTGACTTTGTTATTGATGAGGGAGACATCAGCATCATCTGTCTTATATGAAGCTGGCGCTTCCACATACATTGCAGCACCTGGAAAAAATGATGTATATATAGTCAATGTCATGCAAAAGTGTTCCCACAAAACTGAGAAATTAAATATGCTACTAGTTTGTAGGGAAACAAGCTTTAAAAAAAAAAATAAGATAACAACATTACAGAAGTCCAACCTGCTCGGTGGTACCGATACAAGTACTGGCATACTTGGGGGCAGGCACGACAATGAGAGCGGTGCTCTACTCAGACAGATTACAAACAATATTGCCATCCTAGCCAAAAGGATGGACAAACTAGAAAGATCTCGAAGTAGATCTAGAATCCCTAGAACGGGGAATAAACAAAAGAGAGGTCGCAGAAAGCCAGTAAGTATATCGCCCTCTAGCTCTAGATCTCGAGATCTAGATCTAGACTCCGGTCAAAAGTCACATACCCAAGTGGTACAGATTATGTCGGTCAGGAGAAAAAGTGTGTGACACCACCCATTGTCAGGGCAAGGAATCTGAGAGGACCTGATAGCCCCGCTATGGGCAAAAATGACAGGGATTCTCACAGTCCCACCTGCAAAACCTCCCGACCGCAGTGTGAAGAAGAAGAAGATATTCTAAAAATCACAGATCCACAGACGCTCAGTGAGCTTAGAGTGGATATTGATGAAGATGATGCAGAGGATGATATCCTCGCACAAACTGAAGAGAAATTGAACAAAGAGGAAGATAAGGGTAGGGACCACTCGCAAAAATGCTAGATATCTATTTTGGACAAAAATTACCAGGGAAAAAGTTGAAAGCTATTTCTTATAAAATTCCTGGAAATTGCCAACAAATCAAACCTCCTCGCATGAATGAGGAACTTCTAGAGCGCAACATACTTGACAAATTTGCCCATCGTAATGACATGCGACTGGTAATGGTGCAAAATTTCCTTACGAAGGCCACAGTAGCCCTGGCCACAAGTTGTGAGAACCTTTATAGCAATGCTCTCTCACAGGCGAAGAATGCTGCTAGAGATGACACTGCCAGGTGCACATTAGACACCACGAATGATGCAATAGCATCAGTATGTGACGCCCATACCCTGCTGGGCCAAGTCCAAGTTGAATTATCGCAAAGGAGAAGGTCACAGTTGTACAATAACTTGCCCAAGGACATTAATTCTATGTGCAATACTAAAATTACAGCAAACTCAGAGAAACTCTTCGGTGAAGACATCAAAAAACTAATGGCGGATGCCAGACAAAATTACAGGTCCATCTTAAATAGAAGAACTCGTATTCAAAAGCTGGCCCATCAAGACAAAATATGCGACCTTTTTTAGGCGCAGGGAAAGCCCATTCAAGGGGCACGGACAATCACAATCAGGCCAGTACCAAGGAAAGAGCAGGAAGCATTACAACAAATACCATTAAGACAATGTGAAAAGGTAAGCCAATTTGAAAGGGAGTTACCCTAATTAAAAGCAGATTTAGAAGAAAAATGCAAAATGTTCAAAGGGGGACAAATTGCAAATAAATATGAACATTGGACAAAAATCACTAAAGATAAGAATATCCTAACTTTAGTGAGAGGAATCACCATTGAAATTGGAAGATGAGATAGGTGAGATGACTAAACAGCATTCTGCTGAACCTTAAAGAGTTGGCAATGACATGAAGGAAAAAACAGATAAATCAAAGAATTGGAAAGTAAGAACATCGTTACTAAATGTGACCACACAGACGAAGAATTTGTCTCCCCTATTTTTGTTTGGCCTAAAAAAGATGGCAATATTAGACTAATACTCAATTTAAAGAATTTTAACCAGCTTGTGGTATATCACCATTTTAAAATGGAAACATTCAAAACAGCCCTACA